>VZTQ01007895.1:205745-294432 GCA_013400755.1 Pelecanoides urinatrix
CCCAAAAAAAAAAAAAAGCCATTTTATTAATAAAGTTCCTGGGATCTGCCTGGAACATTATACTAAACCCAGCATGTTAGCCATACCTGCTAACCAAACACAAACTGCTTCAGGGCATATCTGTCCTTATAGCCCATCTAGTTCATCCCATTTTCATGTGAAGTGGGTGTAACGCTTTCAATAGCACTGAAGGAAGCAGCAGCCATGACTCCATTTTCAGGTCACTGATAAGGGGATAACATACCGCTCTGCTCAAGGTATCTTTTCAAAATGGATTTGGTCAGAGTATATTTTTCTCTAAAAGTAGCTGGGGCAATAGTCTACAAGACCTCAGAGGCTTTATGAAGTAAGCAAATCTTGGAAATTTATTCAGTGAACTTTCTGTAGTTTATCTGCAAATTTTCTAGTTCCTTTCTAAATTGTCATTTGGTTAAATTTTCTCTGGTTGCTGCTTTTCAGGTTGAACTGTCTTCCATCAAAAATAACAAAAAAGGTCTTGCTGACTCTTATCTTTCAGATATTGCTGCAAAAGTCAGAAGCAACATGTGTGTTACTGAAAAGTCCCCTTGTCAGTACCACTTTAAGTACTGCAGCAGTTGAAAGTCATCTGCTTGGATGGGTCAAGAGGATTATGCCTGAACTGCAGGACACAACACTACTATTTAGCTGGGCATAGGTGTCCTCAGATTACAGCAAACATTGACATGCAAATCCCTCCTAGCCAACCTTCCAGCCCCTTGTGCTGTAAGGAAGCAGGCCATGTAAGAATGGAGATGGAGGCTGGAGTTCTCCTGAGATGATGGGGGAAGACCAGCACTTTTGGCTATGCTGTGAATCACACCTCCTGTTCTGTTCAGATACAGCCAGGAGTTTCCAGCATTTGCTTACTCCTGCTATGCACCCAGCAGTCCTCAAAGGTGGTGTCTGTACGCTGTGAATTGATATGTTTTGGAGTTATCACACTTTTTACATAAACTCAGACCTGCTGGTGCAAGCTGTCAGCCAGTGCAGAAAACTTCTGCAAAAATTTCAGAACTCATCTCTGTGCCGATAAAGAATAGAAAAGATTTTTTTTCTTTGAATGAAAGCTTAATGTCCTACATGTAACTTATCATTCTGTGGCATTGGCAATGTCTTATGAAAATGAAGTCACTTAATATGTTTTTACATTTTGCAGTCAATTAGTGCACGATGGCCTCTCTAAGGCAAGGATCAGAAGAAATAGCATAGGCTCTGTACTTCCTCAGGGAAGAGGAGATATCACAGTCAAATAGGCATGATACTTGGCAGTTTGGACAAGGTCTAAACACTCTAGAAAGCAGCAAAGGCAAGAAGTGCCGGGAAAGAACAAAACAGCAGGAATGAAAAGGAAAAATAACTGCAACAGAAAGCAGAGACACTGGTGCATCTCTGCACTCCCCTGCAGGTCTGGCACCAGCATCACTACATCCCATCCTCCCATCCCACCATCAGACATGCACTGCTTTCTGAGAAGAGCTTTAGGTTTCTCCTCCAACTTCTTCCTCTGCATTTCTGAATGAAATGCTCATCCCCTTCCCTGAAGACAGCTAATATTTGTTTTACAGATGAAATGATTGCATAGCCAGAGAATCTCATGGGGTGTAAGTTGGATGCATAACTAAGTTTGAAGTCAGAGATTGCAGACTCCGTTAGTGTGCTGCGAATCTGAATGATATGTGGATCCCACTTAAAAGGGGTAGGGCTCAGCCTGCCCCTGGGACTGGGCTATGTGCGCTCCTGGGCCTGCAGGGCCTTTGCATTCCCCTCGAATTCAAGGGCTGTGAATGACCCAGCTGGTTTTTGGCTACAGTTGCCTCTGCTTTCACAGATGTACTTCTGGGAATACTTTCATTAAGAGCAGCATGGTAACATATTGGAGAGAATATAAGCAAAAGAATAAGCAGAAAAAAAACATTATAACCAGCTACTGGAAGATTCTGCATCTCTAAGTTCTTGAAAAGATCTGTGATTTACTAAGTACCATTTTCTAGCAAACAAGAGTTACTCTTGGGTGCTTTTTGAAGGAGCAGATACGTCTGTATGAAAATAGGAGTCTTTAGCTGTGGACAGCCATTAGATAATCTTTTTCCTGCCTTAAGGATATTTGTCCCTTTTTTGGAATAGAGTTTGGAGTGCTTAACCTAAGCGCAAAAACATATTTTTTTTTCTTGGTATGTTGTGAATGAATGCTTTCCAAACAGCCAGTCTAGAAGCTGGGCATTTAGGGAAAATGTGTTGTATCCTGAATCTCATGATGAATTCCCAAATGCAGATGCCGGCAGTTATATATTCATATGCAATGACATGTTTTATAGGGTTGAAGGATTTATGATACTTTCTCAAAATATTTCTGGAGCTTAGTTTCCATTAGTAAAAAAGACCTTGGTGCAGCAAAATATCATTTAACCTAAACAGCAAATGTGAGTGTGCATCTACTGTCTCTTTATTTGCTTTCCCGTTGGAGAAGTCAGGTTTGTCAGTGTCTTGTGCAGGATGGAGCACATGCTGAACCGATCCCTTTGAGAATGTTGTTGGCTGCTGCTGTCGTTAGGAGCTGGGAGCAGCTCAGCCTTTTCTTGGCCACAGATTTCCCTTTCACTGCTCTCAGGTGAGCACCTCTGGTCCCAATCGACTGAAGTCAGCAGTCAGGAAGGGGAGGGCAGCAGCACAGCATGGGCTCTGGTCCTGACCCCTGCAAGCCAAAGCAAGTAGTAACTAAGGTTAGAGCTCTTCTCTTAGTTTATTTTTTCCTCTTAGTTGTCTTTGAGGGTAATAAACTATTATTGCTTACTTAAAGCAGTAAGTGCTGAAGATTTTGTGCTGTTGGATGAAAACAAGTGTATTCCTGCCTCGTTTCATTGTATTCATTCATTAATGAATATAATAATAACAGCAACATTCAGCTTTTTATAAAGCTGAAAATACAGGTAATAATTTTATCCTGAACAATACAAATTCTCAGAGGAAATGATAGTGTGTGTATTCCTCTAAAATGTAGCGCAACATTTAGAGGGAGGACTGGCAGTAGCTTAAAACTGTTCTCTTAATCCATGTTAACATTGTCCTTCTGGATCTCTAAATAAAAAAATCCTACCCTTTCTCCCATAATAAGAATTTCTTTTCTTTTATATTACACCCATCTGGAAAAAATTGGGGAAGCTGAAATATAGCTAATAACCTATTAAGATCTCAGCACTGCATTTCCTGGCTATTCAAAATGCTAGTGTTTTCTAAAAGCAATATTCTGCAATGCAAACAAGGTCATAATGTCATGCAAATTAACTTCCAGATTGGAGAGGTCTCCCATTTACGCATTTGTTATGCTCCATTTTCATGGATACTGATGACATCAAAGCATTTAGTTAAACCCAACGTTTTATTGCAATAGTAATACAGTGAAATGATACATGGGTAATATACCCCTATAATCGCATTGCTTACTGGCACACCAGCAAAAGATGTTTCTTATATGAATTTGACAGCTTATGTTTATTGAAATTAATGGTAAAACTTTTCTTGGTTTGGTAGTCTGCAAGATGTTTTCAACAGTAGATGTTACGTTGAATTGTCTTTCTGAAATTAAACAATGCACCATTGTAATATTGAGCAATAAAGCAGAAAATGTCTTCAATAGTGAACTTTGTTAATGAAAGCTGCAAGGAAAAAATTGAATATCAAATAAATTAGTCTTTTTTCTTTTTTTTTTTTTCCTTCCCCTCCTTCTGCCCCTGCTGTGTATGACAGTGACTTTAAGAATGGGAGAATGGTAGCTGTTGGTGAGGCTTCTTCAGAGGCTCTGGTAAAGAGTTTTGTGATTTCTCAAAATCACCTGTTTACCAGAAGTTATACAAATCACACTGCCACTATGAAGAGTAAAAGAAACTTCATAAATGTCTGAGATGCCAGTGAGTTGTGTGAACCTGTGTAGGTCTCCTATAAATGCAGCAGAAAATGGCTTAATGAACAAATACAAAATGCTGATAAACCTATGTAGAACTTTCTGCTTGTGAAACTGATTTTACAGCATTCTTCTCACTTGTAACCTGAGCGTTATGGACTTGATGTGTGTAGGCAGGTACTTTAGAAGATGAGTATGTTACTTGTAATTGTTGTGTGCGTCTTTATTCCCTGATTTCTACCCTAGCTCTACCTGCTTAAACACATTTGAATGCAGAGCAAGTACTGTGAATGGCTGAAAGAAATGTCATTAGAGCCCTTCTCAGTCAAAAAGCTTATGATAGGTTAACTCTGGTTTAAGGGTTTGAAGGGTGTCTGTACAAATGAACACGTCTTACAGTTTGGAGTTCTTCATCCAGATTATTTCTGCTCTGTTTTCCCAAACCCTGTAGTCACCAGGTACATTTCAAGAAAACAAAAAAATAAGTGCTTTGGGAAATAATTTTTCTTATGGGAATTTTTCTTATGTCGCCCCTTCCACTCATGGGTGACACAGCTGTGGGGGGTGGGTGCAGAGGCCCCTGTGCCACTCGGGGATCCCCACAGCATCCCCAAGGCACAAACCCTTGCAGATGGCCTCGAGCGAGGGCAGCCTCCCTGGGGAAGCACAATGACACCCCTCTTGTCAGCAGAGGGGCTGACTCCAAGGTAGCACTCTGGGAATCTCTTCAGAGGTGCCAAACTCCCAATTAATTTGCAGAAGAGTGCTCCAGCACCTTCCCTTAGGTGCTTCATCTGGTCTGTGAATTAGATGCCGGGCCCTCAAGAACAAAACCTGTTTGTTTTGGTAGATGGCAGAGATGAGAAGCTGCTGAGCGATACATGCTCTATTCCTTCATTTCCCACTCCTGTGGGTCACCAAAACACCTTCAGGTTTTTCCAAATTATTAATTCCTAGACACTTGTCCCAAGGAGGTTGAGTGATGGCCTAGGCTCATCACGACAGTCAGCCACAGGCTCTGAGAGGAGAAGGAAAGTTTCTAAAACTTCTTTGGTGTGAGAAATAGAGCATGTTGTACTCTTTACAGCAAGTATGCTGAGTCCTTGCCTCCCAAAGTTTCTCTACCTGCCTTGGTTTGCTCTTTTAGTTTCTAAATCCTGTCCCCTTCTGACATCCTTGTTCTTTCCAAAACTTAATTCAGGATCTAAACAAGGCAGGTGACTCATTTTTATACTTACAAGGCAAGAAATTCTTGACATTGAACCTATAACGTGTGTGCTGTGAATAGATCCCCAGCATGTATGCAGTTGCATGGGAATTGTATTTAGTCAGCAGTCTTCAGGCGAAGTTTCTACAGTAGTGAGCACCAAGAAAACAATCAGCAGACCCCGAAACTTGCTGATGGGGCATTATTTCAGAATGAGCAGGGCTGGGTGTGGGACAATAAGGTTAAATGGAGGTGCAGAGGTCAGGGGAGTTGCACTGCAACCTGGTGCTCAGGCTGGAGTCTTAATGTGAGCCAGCATGGGAGGATGTATTTAACGGAGGATTCAGAATATTATGAATAGTGTGTCGTCTTTGGGTCTTACTTTTTGTCCTTCTGGGTAATGCAACTCAATTCCCCTTTCCCCAAGTCTTTTTCATTATCTGAATTGAATCTTAAGTGTTACATTCAGAGGCTCTTTGGCTTTACTTAGAATTCCTGAGAGGGAAGCATCTCTTGCCAGGCAATTTTCAACTCCTGCTAGAGTAGGCTGAGTTGTTTATCTGGTTTTTACTTTTCAAATGGTTAATGATAATGAACTGTAATTGAGAATTGCTTTGGGCTCATTAATATGCATGTTGTCATCCATTTATCTCCCTGTTTCCTTTGAAATCACCTTCTCAAGACTTTGGAATGATGTTTGTTATTTTTTTTTTCTTCCTGCCTTCCTGTTAATATTTGCAGGTTTTTATTTTTGTCCTTTTTTTAGAACTACATTCTTCTAATGCTTTTTCTGAGTAAGTTTCTGATTTTCTCTCAGAATTTTTCTGTTACTGTAGCCTGCCTGATTTCTAATCACTCTATTCTAGATTTTTAAACGTATGTCCAGTGTATGAATAGGAGTAAAAAAAGCATCTTAACCTAAAACTTTCAGTAATAGCTTGCTTAGGCTCTTGTTATTAATACATCTACTCTTTTTGGCTTAAGACACTACTGAAAACAGGACGTCATATTTCTAACACTTGTCTTAACCAAAAACCTATTATGCAATAATAAAGTATCTGCCTGACTGTTTTGGTTTTTGTTTTTGTTTTGAGAGACAGAGCTTTGTTATTGCTGTGTACAAGTGAACTCCTGTAGACTCTTTTTTGGCCATTCATACTGTCTCTCTGCTTCTCAACCTGTTGGAAGTGCTGGGTTCACAGCTGAATTACTCAGGTATAGCACGGATCTGTAGTGCTCATCACCTTCCTGATTCTGTATTAAGTGCTGTACACCTTTGAAAAACTTATAATTAGGTACTGCTGAAATGTTGTTGGGTGCAGGTAGCTCAAACTCCTTCCTCCATCATCCCACCCCAGCCTCCTTGCTTCATGAGGCGGTGGGTGCATCCTGAGGATCATCCCTTGGACCTGCCCTGGGTTCACTTCTAAAGCTTCTTCCTCTCCTCTGCTTCCACGAATAGCAAATCTGCTTTCTGAAGCAATGCTCAAAGAAAGTGGGAAATGGGAACTCAGCTCTGAAAGGCTCATTAGTGTGTTTCAATCTGAGTGATCCCACATGAAAGAGTAAGAGAAACAAATTTTGTTCATGATCATTCACAGTTAAATGGAGAGCTGAAAATAATAACAGATGAAAACTAATATGAAATTGTGTTTATTCTAGTTCTATTCATTCCAATTTTAGTCAGCCTTGTGAGGACACTTTTCAAACATCGGTTTTGGAAGAGATATTCCCATCTTTAAGAAAGCCAACAAAATAAACATAAAGCAACAACAAAACAATCCTGAATATCTGTAACTATTTTTATATGTTACATTGCTTGTTCTTTCCTGAAAGAAAAGTTTAGTATTACGGTCTTAATGACAGCACTTCATTGTCAGCTGTCCTCCCTTGGAAATACAGCTCCAAACCTTAACAGTGAGAGCCTGAAAATCTGGTTCTGAGAGCTTTTGACAAGCTCAACTCCAAAGGTGGATTTGACTGTGGATACCTATTGATTCAAAGGGAGGGTCTTTCAGAAATATTAAGTCCTTGTCTATTGATTTCCCCCTCACTTTTTTTAACATGGATCCTTCCTCTTTCTGTACACATGCACATTGTTCAGGTTTTTGACCTACTAGGTATGACCGGGACACTGGCAGAAAGAGCTATGTGCTTTCCTTTTGTATTTTATTTGCCCAAGTTTCTGTCTCAAAAGTTTTCCTTTCCTTGAAAAGTATCACTTAATTAGAATCTGTTTTTTTAAATACTAATAGGGTGAAGGAGGTAATTTATTACTACGTGACTGTTCTTAATATGGCTTTTTTTTTCGTATGAAGGCTTTTAGGAATGACCAACAGAGAGTTTTAGGGTGCTATTCAGACAGTGAGTCTGAATGCAGTATTACGACTGAGAAGGCTTACTGAAGTTGCTCAGTCTTTGTTGTCACACCTTTCTGCTTTGTATTTTGTATAGAAAAGCATTTCAGGGTCCAAAACTTCAATAAGGGGTTCTCAATGCCCTGTATTTTGGTGGAGAATACCCATGCTGCAAGGACCAAAACCAGCTGTTATATGTTCTACTTTGAGTACCTATTTGTGTACCTAGCCAGTGTCATTATGCAGAAGTCAACCTGTCAAGGATTTAAGAGTAGAACTGAGCACCGTGAAGCTTCTGTCCAGGTTGGTGGCCAATGAAGGCAACAAGCAGGGGTGTACGTCCCAGGACTGCTCTGGCATACCTCCAATGAATAAATAAATAAAGCTACCATTGGTTCCCTAATTCATGAACTATTTCTTCTGTGAAGTGTCTCAAAGACAAATCATGTCACTTCTGACTGCTGTGACTTATTAAAGGAAAAATCTTTATGTATCATGAAATCTAGCCTTTAAATATTTCTTCATGTCATTTCTTCTCTGTTACAGCACTATTAAGTTTCTTTGCATCAAATTACGAGACATCATAACTCTTGTCATTACAGGGAGTAGAGGTTGAGAATTGCTTTGACTGTTGTCTCTGTGCTGTGATGCAGATGCCAGTTTGATCCATGTGTGCATTAGTGAAGCAAAACTTATAGTTGTGCCAATTTGCTCTGCTTTCCCAAATGGAAAATAGGCAGGAGAGTGCAATTGCATAATTAGAAAATATACATTTGTATCTTTCCCCCACTGCTCTGAAAGCAGCTTGCCACCAGGACTCTTGCAGGTGGAAGAACAGATGTTCCACAGTTGACATCCCTGCTGCCCCTCGGCCAGCTGGCAGGAGAGGTCTGCCATTGCCTCCCACTTGAGTTCACAGATGTCCCTTCTGAGACCTGTCTTTACACAGAGGGTGATCAAACTGTGCCAAATTTGGCACTGCTGTTTAATACAACAGGGGAGTTACGCGTCTGTGAGCTTGTGTTGATGTGTCGATAAAAAAGCCACAGAACTGTGTCTGGGGAGTCACATACAATGTGACAGAGACTCAAATTCTTATTTTTATGGATTGTGATTTATGGTGTAATTCTCGTGGAGACTGTGTTTCACTCACAAAACACAGAGAAGACAGTGCTTATGCCAACTCTCGTGTTGCTGCTGCCTGAGTGCTCCTCCTCAGCTCCTAACAGCCTTGCGCCGGCCAATATCCCACAGGGATCAGCTCCCTGCTGTCTCAACCCATTCAGTTACACACCCTGTCCATTTTCGGAGGTGGAGTGGAAAGGCAGAGCAAAACGTTTATGAGAAATGTCAGGGGTAAAAAAGACAATTTGTAATTACTTGTGATTCAAGGAAGCTGTGCATCCTCCCCCATTATATTTTTTCAGAAAGAACCAATGTTCGAAAGAGGATCAGGTAGAAAATAGCGGTTCTCAGGCATTTATCGCGTCACTCTGTGTGAGCTGCAGATCAACAGTGTTGTAAGCAGCAATGATTTCATTTTTCCAAACATGAACACTTGTAATGTTACTTTTCCTAGATGTCCTTTATAATGTTCAGTTTTCTACAATTACCTAGTCTTCTGCTTTTACAAAAATTGCACCGAATGGGGTTTGTAAATTGGTAATAGATCAGCCTTCTGTGAAATGTGAAATACTTGTAAGCCAAGGAAACTTTCCATGGAAAATATTCTATATGCTTACCTTGCCTACAGGCATACAGACTAGAAAATGCCAGACAACATTTCTCTTCTGCAGTCCTTGACTGCAAAGCAGTGTGAAATCAGACTAATTTATCAAGAATTATCATAAAGTGTGAGGTCATTGATTGCCAGAAGTACTAGAAGTATTTTAAGAATAGTACTTAAGAAGAAAAGAACTCCCTTTAGGTATAGAGGTTTTATATATAATCCTGCGCTATTTACTCCAACTGAACAAGCAAACAGAGAATTCAGGGTAGATGTTGCTTACCACAGACACCCTCCAGACTGAAAGATCGTACTGTGACCCCTCCGTATCTGCCAGGAAAGCCTCAATCTGCCCAGATACCTCAATCCCCATCTTTCTGCTTTGCCTTCCTTTTTCTTCTTGTTGCACAGAGGCCACAATGAAGAAAATCTTTCTTGTTTACAGCAAATATGTTGATTTGAAATAGCACAAAGGGATTAGTCTAAAACAACTGCAGGTCTTTTTCAAAAATAGCTGGGGAAAATTTTGTTTTCTTCTAGTTACAGACAGGGGAAGGATTCGTAATAAAGCCAGATATGTTCAATGCAGAAAAAATAAATATTGCAGTGATCTCTTTCCTCTTTCTCTCTGTAAAAGGTTTTTTTTTTAAATAAGCAATTTTTTCACTAGTTTTTACACTATAATAAAGCAACATTCATTTTAAAACCTTTTGATGTGTCAGGTTAATAATCTGTTCTTTGTTAGCACTGAGACACCTCAGGGTGTGTGTTAGAAGCTATTGATTTATTTTTTTCAGGTTGTCAAAAGCATTGCCATTCTGGCCTCTTGTTCCCACCTTAGGTGCATCCAGTAGTGTAGTGCTGCAGCCAACCACTTCAGGGCTGAAAGAGGGCTGGCTTGGCATGACTTTAATTTGTGGGACTTTAAAGGCAATCCTTCCCAGAGTGGCATTAAAGGAAACCAGCCACCAAATGTTTGGAGGAAATGTGGGTCAATCAAAGATTGTACCATCGTATCAAGCAAATCAAGTGGTTCAATAATCACGCTTTCCTCTTCAAGATGAAAGGCTATTTCTTCTTTTTTTTTTTTCTTATTTTTTTTTTAATGCTAAAGTAAAGGAAAAATATCTACCATCTGGTAGAACTGTCCAATTGAAATAAGGCTGAAAGGAAGGAGGGCAGTCTTGGAAATATTTCTTCCAGTACAGGGCATGAAAATTCATACAGCAAGCAAATTATGTCACTTCTATGCAAATTCAAATCTAAAGCAGCCAGGTGATATACACAAAAACTTGCTTTTGATAACTAATTCCTGTTTTCAACAGTATCGCTGTAAGGAGATTCAACCATGATCAGTCGAGGCAGAAAGGTGTGCAAGAGTAAGAGTGAGCCTGTGCTTTGGCTGGGGAGCCTTTATATCTCCTGCAACAATACCAAATATTGCACTGTGTTGAGATGACACTATTCTGTAGTTTCTCATGCCTCTTCTAAAATGAAATCTGCATTTATGTGGCTAGGAACAGAAGGATTCTAAAAAACATATCCCTTCAACTACTACAGGGTGGTGGAATCCCAAAGCAACTCATTCTCCTTTCTTTTATCCACTCCTGAGCTACTAAGCACTGCAATGATGTTTATCTAATAACTCCATTCTCCTTGAGGCATATTTTCTATTAATAGTAATTATCCATGACTTATAATTTGTCTTGAATTCTCCTTACTAGTGCAGCACTTGAACTGATTATGTACTCCCACTATTAGAATAAAAAATGATGTGACTGCATTCTTAATAACAGCTGCATATAAGTGTGTGCATAAAAATATCATATCTTCTGAAAGTGAGAGGTGTTTCTACCCACAGTGAGGTGGATGAATGTTCACCAATTGCAGAATAAGTGGGATGAAGAGGCTCCTGACATTCTCTTTAATGAGATAGAACATCTCCTGACATTGACTTGCATGATTTGGAAGACTCAAATTATTCTTAGTGTATTTATATATTGGGGAAACTCAGAGAACAATGATGGGTTTGGTTCTTAATTGGGGATTTTTGTTGTAATAAGCATATAATAAGGCAGACCCTGATATGAAGTGTTTAAAATATACATAGAAAAGACAGATATCATTATTGTGTGGAGTCCCCAGATGTAAATTCGAGAGAGATCATGAACCCCTCAAGGTCATATGTGAGACTTTTGACAGCATGAGGAAACAAATTTAAATACCCCCAGTCCTGGTTTAGTGCATGTGTTATCATGTCCTATATCTTACTGGTTTCCTTTTGGTAACTGAAAATTGGGTCCAGATCGTTATACCTGTATCTGGATTTTGGTTGAAAATTGTTTGTTAGCTCTTCATTACTTTGAATGTTTGAGCAAATCCTCCTATTGGGTAGGTGAATGCTATCTTTTGCTTCTTTAAAATAGGAATTCAGGTTTTGCTGAATACACAAAAGTAGGATGGAAAATTCCAGCTAAAAGAAGAGCAGGTGGACTTTATCCCTCTGCAAAATGTATTATTTTGCAATTGTACAGCTCTTATTGTTCCTTGTATGGTTATTGCTAGTCTGTTGGTAATTATAAAACATGCTACAGAGGAGGAAACTTATGAATTCTCATTTTTGTTCTGTCTTGACTCATCTGACCTTGGAAAGTTGCATTGAGATCTTTAAAAGCAGTCCGTAATTTTGAATGTCTTAGCTGAGTTGTACATACAACCTTAAATGAAATTAATGAGAGTTATAATTTTCCAGTGCATCTGATGCTGAATGTCATATTGAGCTGGTGATCTTAGTTTTCTCATCAGTTAAAAAATCAAAACAAAACCTCCAAAAAACCCCCCCAAAACCAAAAACAACAAAAAAGAAACAACACATCTGCATTCACCTCACAGGAATGATGTACAATTCAGTAGTTTATCTTGAAAAGTCTTCTGAAAAATCTATTATTCAAAATAATTACTGTTGTAAAAAAGGACAAAAAAAAATAATGTTTTAAAGTGACTGCTCTAATTTTAAGCATTCTTTGAAGATACATATTAGGAAAAAATGTCAGGCACTTTGAACATAAATTTTTCAAATTTTATGTTTGTAAAGCCCCTTATTTCCAAAATGGATACTAATTTGCATCCCTACATCTGATTCATAGACTTAATCAATGCCATTTTTACAAAGGGCATTGCTTATTATTCATTGCAGCTACAGGTGTGGTAGCGGTTGAAGAAAACTCTCGACATTTGGATATGCTGAATGGGGTGAGGGGTGAACAATGGAAGCCTATTTGAATATCAGTAGGTATAGTATTCTCATGGGGAGAGAATTCAGGGATGTTGAGCCCACCCAGCAAATTAAACAAGAAACATGAATTTGCATAAAACTGTCTCGAACAGATGTTCATCAACAGAATGCAGGCATAGCTTTTTTCTGTCTTTAATCAAGAAGTATAGTACAAACATTACATTAGTTTATTGGTTTTGGGGTTGGGGAGTAGGGTGGGGTATGTACCTCCATACTAAGACTACACCCACTAAAAAGGTAGAGACAAAAAATCAGAGAACACTTCCATTTGCTTTTGAAACAAGCGACCAGTAGAATCTGGACTGCAAAATAAACAATTACATTTTATTTTGTTAAAGTAAATAGATCATTCATAACTGAAAATGAACTAGTAATTCTACCTGTGACTGCACCATCTGGTGCTACCTGTCATTACAATATGTTCAAATTACTGTTCTATTTAATACATGTATAATCTTGCATGGAACATTGTATTCTCATTGATAGTCTCATCCTGAAAAAGGTTTAACAGAAATGCAAGTTTTCAGAACTACATGACAAAAGCTATGTCATGTGGAGAAAGAAACAGAAAGACTAGAGCAAATTACAAGAGAGATTATAATTACTTAAAAGTAATTCAATAGCATGCAGAATTTAGATTTGAAAACTTTCATAGTTTTCTCTTGTGCCATTGGAAACAAGATGGTGAACTATATGGCGAGCTTCCTCCAACTCAGTATGGAGTTCTCATGCTCTATGGAAATGAGTGAATGAGACTTGACATTGCTGAAGCCTTTGGAAAATCCCCTGTTTTAAAGATACAGTGAAAGTGGCCTGTTATGTTACAATTTATTGATGAATATACAAAATAAATTTGCTTTTTCTAACCCTTGAAAAATTTGGCAGTTAAATCTCAGAACTGCTGGATGGAGCTAGCAGATAGATGCTCACCCACCCTTCAGTCTTAGCACCTCTTTACTAGTAATAGTAGTACCTAACATTGTTTTAATAAGGCCACAAAGTGAAGATTTGTCTGAAAGGTATGTTTATGTATGAGTTTCTATAATTATCTTCTCATGTTAACAAGCACCTCTGACAATTTTTTATATTTAGCAAAATGAGTGAAGTCCCCTGAGCTCTGTGAAAGTTGTTTTCTGTTAATTAAAGTAGGACTTTTGTACCAGCTTTTAGTAGACAACTGCAAATTTTGCACATCTTGCAAGGAAGTAATGAGATGGAAATATAGGACCAACAAGCCTAAAGCAGGAACATTATTCTCTTCGCAAAACTCAGTGTAAAGTTTAGTAACCTGAATTGCTTAGAATGCTTGGGAATTGCTTGAGAATTATTTTCCCCAATAGCCTTTGTTTGGTTTGGAAATTTTGAATATAGGCTGATTTGCTTAGAAATACTGGATTTTGTACCCTCTTTCTTTGTCTTATTCCAAATGGCAGAGCAGTTTCTGAACAATACTGCTAAGGGGGGGTCTCCACAGTAAGTTTAGGATTATCATACAGCTCATTGCCTGCTCCATTCCTACAAGGGTGGGGAAAGTCACCCTTCAGAAGCATTATGTGAATGGTAAAATAAGAAATTATTCTGCAATGCTATTGATCCCCAGATCAGACTTCTATGAACTTGGCTTGTTTGGTTTGGGTGATTTTTTGGTTTTGTTTTTTTTTCATTTTGTGTGTATGATGATGCCTACATTGTCCCCTCATTTTCTGCCCCTCCGCCCGCCCCCATTACACTCAAGCAAGACTTCAGGAATTAGCGTGAAAATACTCCATTTTCACTGTCCTTATGTCCCCAAACTGGGAATGAAATGTCCCATGTTTAACTTCTGCTTAAAGATGTAGAAGCAGAAGATGATGGCTGCAGAAAATTAATTTTCTGCTAGCTTGTTAGCACTATGGAGGCATTTTAGGTGTACCTAAACAGAAGCAGGAAAAATGTGTGTCCAATAAGTTTTCCAATTCAAGTGAATTGACTATAAATATGCTTATATTTAGAAAGTATCCCATCACCACAAAAGCTATAGAAATTAAACTTAACTTTAGAAAGGAGAAGAAACACCTGATATTTTTGTTAAATTAGACAAGTTTACTTGCTAGAACTGTTTTTGATTAGTAATGAACTGCAGGTTTAAGCTGTGATGGTACTAATAGTATAACTAGGATAGTAAGTTCTTAACTTAAAAGTGCTGATAAACTATAGATACAACAGTGCTTTCTTTAGAATGGTAATTATACCTGAAGTATCAAGCAGTTTGGTTAAGAAATGTGCAAAATGGATGCCAAGTAGATCAAAATAAGGTATAAAAGACATGTTTAAGGAAATGTTTCCTTGGACCTTCCTCAAAGTGACATTTGCAGCCAGTAAGTTACCCAAGGCTCTTTCTGAAGTAAGCCACTTTGCTCTTAGGAATAGAATATGCCAATTCCATTTTGAAATTTCTCTAAATATTTCCAGTGAAAAAACACTGGTCATAAATTGACCAAGTAAAGTTAATGGGTGTTATTTAGACCCAATTTATACTGAGCTAATTTGATGGCTGACTGGGAGCTCAACAAGCTGAAAATCAGATGATATGTTAGTGCTGAACTTTCGACTCATCAGTGCTTCATGACATACTTGAAAACACTTTTATATCCTGCATTATATAACATACAATCACAGTAGTAAAACTAGATAGCCCTGGTATATTTAAAATTTACAAATATATTTCTGACAACCCTGTAACCAATCAGTTATTTTCTGCAGTAAAATATTATGCATTCAAATTTTTGCTCTTTATTGAAATGTAAACTTTTTTCTCCCAGCTCTCTTCTCCTCAACCTGTTCACCTCAGATTAGTCCACACTTTTTATAGATACAATATTTAAATAAACATTATTGGAGAGTTTAATTACAGTTGTTAATCTAGCTGTAGCATGATGAGGTGTTTTAGAGGCTTCTCAGCATATTTGCCTGTGTAACTGTTCTGACTGGGAACATCTCCTTTACATACTACATTTTCTGCATAATTACTTTGTCATGAGGTTAATTAATGTGTATTCACCTGGCACATACAGTACAGAAAACAACTCTAGCATCATTTTATTATTTAAGTGCACCAACTCTCTTATTGACCTGAAAGATTGTCTGAGTTCCAGCAAACAACTGGCATTTTAGTCAATAAACCAGGCATTGCTTAACTGTGTACACCGAAACAACAGATGAACACAAGTGTGTCTATAAGGTAAATAAAAGTTCAATAAATTACAGACACATCATAAGCATTTTAATCAAAACATTTAAAAGTGAAAAGGTAGAAATGAACTCTTGGAGAAACTTGTGGCAGATTGACCTTGGCTGGACACCAGGGGCCCACCAAGCCGCTCTGTCACTGCCCTCCTCAGCTGGACAGGGGAGAGAAAATATAACAAAAGGCTCGCTTGTGGGTCAAGATAAGGACAGGGAGAGATCACCGATTACTGTCACAGGCAAAACAGACTTGACTCGGGGAAATTAGCTTAATTTATTACCAATCAAATCAGAGTAGAGTGATGAGAAATAAAACCAAACCTTAAAAACACTTTCCCACCCCTCCCTTCTTTCCGGGCTTAACTTTACCCCTGATTTCTCTACCTCCTCCCATCCAGCAGCGCAAGGGAACAGGGAATGGGAGTTGCGGTCAGTTCATCACACTTTGTCTCTGCCGCTCTTCATCCTCAGGGGGAGGACTCCTCACACTCCTCCCCTGCTCCAGCGTGGGGTCCCTCCCACGGGAGACAGTCCTCCATGAATTTCTCCAACATGAGTCCTTCCCACGGGCTGCAGTTCTTCACAAACTGCTCCAGAGTGGGTCCCTCCCACGGGGTCACCAGTCCTTCAGGACCAGACTGCTCCAGCGTGGGTCCCCCACGAGGTCACCAGTCCTGCCAGCAAACCTGCTCCAGCCTGGGCTCCTCTCTCCACGGGGCCACAGGTCCTGCCAGGAGCCGGCTCCAGCGCAGGCTTCCCACAGGGTCACAACCTCCTTCGGACATCCACCTGCTCCAGCAGCAGGGGTGAGGTCCTCCATGGGCTGCAGGTGAGTATCTGCTCCACCATGGACCTCCCTGGGCTGCAGGGGCACAGCCTGCCTCGCCAGGGTCTTCCCCATGGGCTGCAGGGGAATCTCTGCTCTGGTGCCTGGAGCACCTCCTGCCCCTCCTGCTTCACTGACCTTGGTGTCTGCAAGGTTGTCTCTCTCACATATTCTCACTCCTCTCTTCTGACTGCTGCTGGTGGTGTGCAGGTTTTTTCCCCCCTTCTTACATATGTTATCCCAGAGGCACTACCACCTTGGCCAGCAGCAGGTCCGTCTTGGAGCCGGCTGGCATTAGCTTTATTGGATGTGGGGGAAGCTTCTAGCAGCTTCTCACAGAAGCCACCCCTGTAGCTCCCCTGCTACCAAAACCTGGCCACACAAACTCAGTACAAAACTGTTGTGGAAAAGTATCTTTGAGCCTTTTGTACTGTATTGTAAGACAAAGTGGCAATATCCAACTGATCTGAGACATGTACAAGATTATGTAATAGAGAATTAATATTGATTTACTATAAATGTCGTATTTGGATCTGATCACTGACTTTCAGACTTCTCCTTTTCTGTGAATAGATATACATTGGATTGGCACTTGTTTAGAATCTTGGGATTTATAAGTGGCCTCTTCCTATTTTATGGAAACTTGAGATGTCTTTACCTCTTATCTTCTTTTAAGTTGCCTATCTCCTATTTATAACTTGCTATGAAGTAGAGTAAAGGTAAGGACTGAAACAGTATGAAAACTGAGGACATATGGTGCTAATGGAGAAAAGTTCATTGGCAGTATCATAGGTACCATATGATACAGTTTCTAGTAACAGATAATGCATGTTTTAACAGTTAAGATAGATAGTAATAGAGATTAAATAAAGGATATTAATTTTTTTTCTATACTATGTGTGCCATAAAAAGTTAAGGACTCATCTCACTCTCCCCAGGGAAAATAATACTATATTTAAATAATACCAAAGAGGTAAATTGTCTTTTCCTAATCTGTCCATTCTAAGCTGGACATAAACCACTGTATATGTGACAAATATGTACTATTAAAACCATGTTAATAACCTTGGATGCAAATTGGTATTAGATTAGTAGTAAGATGATAAAAAGCCTGTTTAAGATCTCAAAGTAATTGTTATTAACTTACCTTATCCTGGTATTATGTACCATCATGTTTTTGCTAAAACATGTGTCCATAGCACTTACAGTAAAATTAAGGTTTGACTGAATTGTGTGCCCAAAAAGGACTGTGGGATTTAGGCATAGGGTGATCACTTGCCTGCCCTTAGCTACATGGATGGCATCATACTCTGGAATACTTTCTTTCTACCTTTAGAATATCCTCCTTTGAGAGATATGCTAGTCTGCCAGCCAACTCATGGGAATGCATTTATGGAAGTGCTTTGTAACAAGAGTACACTGCCCCTAAAATGAACACAGCATATTGGAATAAAAAAGTAATACTCTCCCAAATTATTTTGTTTTATAAAAATAAAAGGCACAATAAAACTACTTAGTGTACCTTGTTTCACTATTTGTAGAGCTGGTTCAGCAGTAATAAATATGTATTCATGAATAATGTATTCAGCAGTTGGCAAAAATGTCATAAATGAGTGATTTGTATTACTCAGTCACATGTAGAAAGACTTTTTAATGTGAAAAAATAGATGAAGTAATTGTATAGAGCAAGTTTGGGTTTTTGGAATTATGAAAGTTATGCCTTGATATTTTGGAAGAAAATTCTGAGAGTTCTGTTTGAAATGAAGAGAATGAGACTCTGGGAACCACACTTCATAGAAATGAGAAAGAAACGCTGAGACTGACTGCCATGGGCTTGAGTGGATGATAGCAGGTGATGGCTACAGTCTTGTCATGAAAGCCACAGCAATATGTATCCTGTATAACTCAATGAGTTACAAGCAGAGTTTGTTATTCTTTTTATCATTATTATCTGAATGAACCAGAAACCCAAAAAATAACCAACTGCTGTGATCCTCAGCAACCAAAGAATCTGTGAACCAGTGGGTTTCACAGGACTGGGACATTCCTGGACATCTTCTAAGACAAGAAGAAACTTTTAGGCAGACTCCGCAAGATAACTCAGTGACTGAAATAGTCGAGGCTGCTTTCTTTCACAGTTGTGAGAGAGTCGCAAACATATGCCCCTCTTGAACTACCTAGCAGCAGCTCATCACAAATAATGGAGCATTCACTCCCTTCCAGGGAGTGTCTGGAACAGAAGATCTTTAGCTGCAGAAGTCAGGCTATAACCATTCTCTGAAATTAGGTCATAATTCCTTACTGTTGTGCATGAATATCTGCACTGTCTCCTTTTACCCTTGGATCGACCAGGTTACATTGCTGGCACGTTCATGGTACTTTGTTCACTCAGTTTGCGCCTTTTTCTGGAAGTCTCTTGACAATCTTAATTGTATTTTGTATCTGTATCTTGGGCAGTATCTAGGATGGCTGCCATGGTCCTCTAAGTGCTCACTCTTCTTTTGGAGGCCACGTGCATTTTTGCATTGCAGTTGCTGCACTGTCTGGTATGTGGGGACTGTATTGAATGTTGAGAGTGCTGTCAATTTTCTTTGCTCCATCTTCAAATTTACAGCAGGAACTGTTGCATCCTCACAAGTGAGAGTGAAAACATCTCCTCTCAAAGTAAAGGAGCTCCTACCCTCTAAAGTTCTTCATAATAAAAGGCATGCCATCCTAGGGATAGTATTCTGGACGTGTCCCCTGCATATTATCACTAATTCCATTGCGCACTGATCTTTGAACAATCATTAGGAAAGAAGTAGCTTTCTTGAATATCACTTCTTTTACTTCCCAACTCTTCCATCTGGGATGTGTTATAGATACCTAAATTCTGATTAGTTTTTGTTGAAACTGTTTTTCAATGGAAAATTGGTCTCTTCAACAAACAAAATTTTTGTCCAATGGAGATTTTTTTTTTAGTGGAAAATCATCCACCTTCTTTAGGAAACATGTGGTGGGGATGGGGATATAGTTTAGACCCAAACCTAAAACATTTTAGCCAGAAGGATTAAAATGAAGAGAAAAGATGATTTAGAAGACTAATGTTTTGATTTTAATAAAATCACAAAATAACTTATATGAATGCTCTGGTTTAATCTATGATGATCGAAATCTCACAGAGAGGGAAGGCAGGATCATTTTTCTGTTCAGTTCTACACTTAAGCTTTCTAGTGCAAGAACCACTTTTGCTATGAGTCTGATGCACAGCCCTTTCTTTTTTCTACTGCAGAATCCATCCAGCAGCCTTCGTGCAGTCCCTTCATATAGATGTAAACTGAGCCTTGGCATGGGACACGCTACACTTCACAGAAATAAAAAGCTTACTCAGAATTTCTTCTAGACAGAACCACCTGCATTCCATCTAAGGAAAGCATTGTTATTAATAAAAGCTTAAGTGGGGATGACACATCAATGGTGTTGCTACTGATGGCCATATATTGACCTAACCTATTGAGTTTTTATTTATCTAGAAATGTATGCAGAATAATATGAGAACTGACAGAGGAAAAATATTCCCTGACAATTTCTAAGGAAATTTTTTACTGTCTCTAGAATGAAACCTTTTTTTCCCTGAAAACAATGTAAAGCAGAGTTGTGCTGACTTGAACGCTGTCTGCTTACCAAGTTTTGTGTTTTGTTAATATATGAGATCATGTCAGAAAAGACCAGAGAGAGACTCCTAAATCTCAGGGACCCTCTGTATTAAAATTTTGTTGATGCTAATTTTCATGTGACATTTTGGCTTTCATGAACGTGTCAGCTAAAGTACATTCAGCAGCAAGTGTTTGCATTGGGCTCAAGTCCAACTATTATTCAATTTTTGCTGTTCCAGTGATGTGAAGGAACTAGAAGGCCCACTGTCCTTCAACACCATAAAAAAAATTGCTCTTTGATCCATATTTTCTCTGCAGTCATGCCAACACCTTTGCCATCTCTTCAGCCTTTAAGGCAATGTGAGTAGTGTGGCCAATAAGGAATATGTCTCAGATGGTGAATGTGGGTCTTAATTTGTCTGTTATTGTCAGCGTGCCTTCTCAGAGATCATTACAAATGACATTTATTTGAATAACCTTAATGGCCAAACTGTCCCCTGCAGAAATACGTAAGTAACAAAATCCAGTTTTGCCTTCTCCTTTTAGTACTAAAATCAGAAGAGTTTCCAATTACATTTTTCAATTTAATGTCTCCAGGAATTATTTTTTCCTTGTGAGGGTGTCATGGGAGATGTTTTGAGATTGTTGCACCTTTAAATGGAACTCGTAGAGAGAAAAGGTGTTATGTTTGCACATCACTGACCTGAATATTTTCCTGGTGATTTCAGGACATTAAGGTGCTCACTTATAAAAGTCATGACTCCTTAATCAGCCCCCAATGAAACAATACCTTGTGAGTGAATAAATTACTTTTCAATCTTAAAATAAAGGTAGGCTGTTGGAGTCATGTGGACCTTAACCTCTAGTACAGCTGGAATTAGAGTTTTAAACTTGCTTAGCTTTATTTGCTGCTTATTGGTCCTGAATAGAGCACATTTACCCAGTGGTTTTAATTTAGTTCAAGCACACAATACTCCTCCTGTGAATGCTCTGTAAAGAGCTGTTAATAAACAGATCTCAAACACAGGAAGTGATTTTCTGATACAGAATTTTTGTATGCCTGCAGAATAGAAGTACAAATAGGTACACTGTATATAAAGCTTCTTATAAAGACATCTGTGGTCTTTCTGGCTTCTAAGTTCCTGCACCCCTGAGGGTTTTCTCCTCTATTCACTGTTATAATCTCCTCATGTTGCCTTCATAGGGCACATAAAGGATGGTTTGGGTTTTGTTTTCATTCTTTAAAAAAAGTACTATAATAGGCATTCCTAAGTATAGCATTTAAGGATACATTTGCCTTAAATCATGTAATTACTGAAAGTTGTAGGCTACTTTTCTTTCTACTTTCTACTTTTTTCTACTTTTCTTTAGCTGGTCTTTTTAAGGCATCTCAATCTATGGTAAGTGGATTTATGTAATTTTTTGTAAAAGGCTGTTCCATATTAAATTTAAGTATTATATGACTATTACGACTGAGCTATCACATAGGCTTAAAACCTGGTATTTAAAACAGCTTCTTAAATATGCCACCAGTTATTTCCTTTCACTTTGGTCTTATTCAATCTGCTTCAGTAGAATTACTCCACTTTTATGGTGTTGGAAGTAACATCAGAATAAAACCTTTAAAGCAGTAAGGGCAAAACTTACTGCTTTGTCATATTGATTTAAAAATCTACCTGAAAAAAAATTCAGTTGCTATTAAAACCATGAAGTCTGACTCCAGCTGTCACATGTACACTGATTTCTGTCAGCAAAGGCTCTGTTCACCTTATCAGAAAAGGAATTTTGGGGGCGAAGACAGATATAGTACAACCTGTAGATGGATTATACTTGAGGTATAAATGTCTGAATGATTTCAAATCCAAGACTAGACAGGGTGATGTGCTTGTTATTTCTTAAATTGGGAAGTAATAATTTGAAAACAGGAACTCTATGGTTGCTGCACTGTGAAATGTTTTGAACTATTTTACAGAGACCATATTCAGTGTTATTAAGGTCTTACTCCACCTGTGAGTGATTCAGCCGTTTACTCCTTAGAACAAAACCTACCTAGAAATGTAACTGAATGAAGTAAGATTCAGCAAATCCAAAGGTAACCTTAAATGTATTGATTCTCCATGCTAGGTCTGCATTTTACAGATATGAAAATAAGGTAACTTCTTGCCCTCAGTCCATGTTTTGAGCCCCAGCTGCCATTAGTGGAATCTCTCTCATTCATGGAAGCCACCATATACCAATCACATTCCACTCTGCTCACAAGCTTTTGCTCACATTCAGAGATTTAATGCGTTTGTGGGTTTTTTTTTTTTGCTTTACGTAATAATATTTTCGTTTTTCTGTTTTGAATTAAATTACTTAACAAAAGAGAAATCCTGCTCTTGGCAGCATGTAGTACAGGAATCAATTCAATAGATCAGTAGGTAATTCAGAGGCTGCACTCTGGATTTCTCATGTATGTATTCATAACACTAAACCTACTCTTTATTAATACTTTTTCAGCTACTCCTTCAGGGCTGTGTAGCTGATCTGGTGTAACTCAGTAACATCTTATAAATTTTAGTTATTCAGATAGCTGTTTACTGCTCAGTTCTGAAAGGCCCCTGTCCAAGCAGATTAATTTAGTTCACAAAAATCTGTAGGAAACAAGTGAGAAGGCTAAAGAATGTTTCAAAATAAAGTGTACTTGGGTAAAATTTAAAACTGATGAAGCTTAAAAAGAAAACTTCTTTTTACTTTTGAATAGATTTGAGTTGCAAGCAGATATCTCATACCAAGCAATTAATCTTGGTTTTTATGTGAAGACTGGGTCAGAAATGAAATAGAAGCTTTTACTCATCTAAAATGGGGGGGCGGAAATATACTAAGTTTTAGCCCATAAGGAATGTTTAACTTACTAAAACTTGAGAATGCACATTGATTACATTTATTGACCAAAACCCATCTTTTAGTTCATACAAAGATATTTTTGCCTTTTAAAATAAGTTCAATCCACTTAAATTTAAATCTTTGGATAAGAACTAGTCTATTTCTGATCATTTCTAGTCTGTCTCACCATCACAATCCGATCTTTCCCACAGACTCATCTATGGAACTAACAATTCTTTAATGTAATTTCCTGATGAGAGTGCAAATGTTATTCTTTGACTTAAGTAGTAGTTGAGTCAGATCACTTGGTAGACATGAGGAGGATGAAAGCAGACAATAAAGGGCATAGTTTGAGCTTTAGTATTTATCTTTTACTATGCTTTGTTTCACATGCAGATAGAACCTGTGACTTCTTTACTGAGAACCCACTTTTAAATCTCGTAACTATTCCCCACATCACTATAGGGAACACCATGTCTCCATGTAGTTTAAATCAGCACACTGAGTTGACAGCCCTTAGAAAAGTCAAATTTTAACAGTTGATATATCCTAACTTTAACCTAAGCAAAGCTGACATTCAGTTATAGTAAAGAAACTTTTTTAATGTACAGGAATAGCAGACATAAGTATTCCAGTAAAGAGTTTTAGCTTGTTAGTTTTATTTAGTTTTAAATTACAAAATATTTCTATCATCTGCTCTATGAAAACATTATTATAAACAAAGTAGGTGTGAGTGGGGAGAAAAACCTTTGCATAGTGCTTGAATATGTAACTATATAGGGCCTAAAGGTGGCTTATTTGCTCCTTAAGGCATGTAAAGAATTTAGTATCTTAAATCTATTAGAGGTTACTCTTATTTATGGAGTAAAAAATAGTCTAGCCATAATTAAGGTCAGATCACGTTTTCATGAACTAATGACCTCTTTGATAACAACCCAAATGTGTTGCAAAGTGATTTAGCAAAAATGCATGTTACCTGGTTTTATGAAGTTCTGCAATGACTTGTGTTTTCTTACTTTTATATAACTACATTAAATACACGAGTTAGGGTTTTTTCCTCATCTGTGTTTGAAAGATTGCACATATTTAGTTTTGGACAGGATTAAGAATCGTTGCTTTTTTTTAAAAAAAAAAAAAGGACTCTCAAGATGTATGGAATTCTGTTTCCTACTTTACAATTGTGTGGATGCTTTTGATTTCTTTGGATTCCTTTGTTTCTCTTGGTCAAAGTTTCTGTTTTAAGACTTGCATCTCAGAAAGCATGGCTGAGTCTCATTTGTGCTTTGTCTCTAACTTCTACTTCCAGTATACTTTGCTGACACTCAATTGCTCTCACTTGCATCAAACTGGTGTCTGGAAGTGAACTGCGGATCTTTATTCTTTGTATGCAAGCACCACTCCAGCCTTGGCTGAACAACGATTTTGTGAAGTAGTGATGCAGAACAGAATAGTTTACTCCCCAAGTCTCTACCCATTCTGCTTGTGGATAAGGACTTTTTTTTTCACAGGTTTCTCCATAAAGCCAGGTGACAGACAGCATTTATGTGGAGAGTTAAAAGGCTTTGATTGCTTACTGATTAGAGGAAAATCCTGCAAGAATTACTTCTATAAGGAAGGCAGATGAGGAATGCTATTCTTGCTGTCAACTGGAAGAGAAACAAGAATGTAATGAATTAAGCCATGACAAAGTCACCTCTGAATTTTGTTTGCATATATATAAGAGAAAGGCTTTGAGTTTGTAACATGACAGGATGCATCAAAATATCAAAACACTGGACAGCACGCTATATCAAAAGAGCTTTGAGGACTTTCATCTTCACATTTCCAGGGTTCATCCAACTCTTGCTTTATTTCTGGTGAGGACTAGCCTTTGAACACAGTAGCGGATGATCTCAGAGCTGATCTAGTGTGTCATTGCATAGTTTCTCTATCTTAAAACCGCTAGATTTTTATTTGGTTTAGAAATTACAAAAAAATAATGGGCGGAATAGGGGGAGAAAACCCCAGATCAATAATAATAAAGACTAATATGTAATTGAGATTTCTACTGCACTATGACATAATTCTGTAGTTGTGTTCTTAGTTCTTCTATTTCTTGCACTTCTGATCAAGCAGAAGACACTGAAGATGAATTTAAGCTACACTCTGTCCCTTTGAGGCGTTTGTGGGCTAAAACCAGAGCATCCTTTCTACCAGGATACATAGAAAGTTAGGTCAATGTTGAATAACGTATTACCAGAGTGTGATAGCTCAAGGTAACTGCCCGTCTTCTCCCCCGCAGTGTCCTGTTTTGCGCATACAAATTCCCATCTTACAGCAACTGTAGCTCCTGCTCTTTCTATTACAATACAGTCAAAAATACTGGAAGAAACACATATCCCCCAATTTCCATTAAATTTGTATTAAACAGAGAAATGTATATTATTTATATTTTCTACAGAAATACATATGTATATAAGCATACATAAATATATACATATATATATAAAAACCTTTTCTATTTATCTGCTCTTTTTACTGTATTGCTTCTTTGGTTAATGTTTGACCACAACCAGGATTGTTAAGAACTGACATTAATTGTAAGTAATTATATTTATTCTAAGATATAACTTGACATTATTAACATTATTATTGATTACACCTGTGTCTCTACAAAGCATGTAATAGGAAAAACACATATTCCCTTCCTACCATTCAAACAGATGTGGAGAACCAACCCTTCTCTATCTCTTCCACATGAAAAGCTCTTTGAAAAGAGATAAGCAGTCTTTGTGGTCATGTTGAAATATGCTGTTAAATACCAAGAGCTGCTAGTACATTTTCAAGGTGCTGATATAGCTTCATAATCAGGAAGTTACCACTATTTTATATATTGAAATACTGCACTCCAAGGAAATAGTGACTATTTAGTAGCTCTCTGCATTTGCTGTAAAATTCATATTTAGATTTCTTTTAAACAAAGATCAGATACAAAATTTAGCTTCCTCAGTGTCACTTGTTTTCCCATAACTTTTAAACATTTTCATTTTGTGCATAAACCAATCTTAAAGTACTCTGAATACTCTTATAGATATTAATGTAGTCAAAGTAGAAAATAAATCAGTGAAGCAAAAATGAGTATAGTTATACTGAAGAATAACCTCTGGGTCCCTACAGCACAATTTGCTTTTTGCAAAATAAGATGTATTTACAAATTATAAAATACTTGCCCTGTGTCCATACTTTAATTTTTTTTAAAAAGGGTATATAAATGGGAAAAATTGTCACAATTTTACTTTCAAAGCAAAATGGAGAAAGAATTCAAAACACAAATACAACCAATGTGCCAGCCTGCAGCCAGTCAGGAAAAGCAAATTGCAAACATGACACCTTTGTGCAAACAATAGTTATTACTGACTCAAATCTACTTAAATTGTCCCCATCTAAGTTCTTCAGAGTTAAAGAACAGGGAGTACAAAAAGTGATCTCACATGTTTAGTCCAGCAACCACACTAGTAAAAGCTATATACTCCTCTTGAAATAGGAGGAGGAAAACAGCTACAGCTAGGTCATCAGATAGTTAAAGTTGTTATAGTGCCAATAAAGCATTTGACAACTTACTGGAGTCAATTAGTCAGCCCCTAAATATTTTCTCACAGTGACCAAGATGTTTGTTTAGACAAACTAAAAGACCCTGAATTTCCTGAATCGATGCAGTATTTCATGTTTCTGTTAAAATTAATTTAATGTTAATGTACTAACATTAATTTCAAGATACGAGTCCTTAATTTTTATTTGGCTGCATATAAAACTTCTTTATGTGCTTTTGACTCCCACCATTGCAGGTGTCCATTACACCTGCAACAAAGTTGGCTTGGGTTTGGTTTAATTAGGCATATCTTTCCTAATTACATTCTTAAGAAGGATTATGGAGATGAAGGGTAATATACAATAAAATAATAGATTAGTATGAAATATGGGAAAGAAATCCTGTGACTGTTTGTGTTGAAAGTGACAAATAAATGAAAACACTATTACCTTTAAACTCTGAATATGCTGACAGCACTTTGCCTCTAGAAAAAAGTTCTAGGGACTTTGCTACAGACAGTTCAGTAGAATCAGCTGATAAAACGTAGCTTGTTCCCTAATTAGCTATCAAGACTTGCTTCCAGGAAGTTCCCTGGAGCTGGAGGCTTGCATTTAGCTTGATGGGTAGCTGCAACTTTCTGTTTATTCAGCTTTAGACCTTGAAAACTCCCTCACACCTCAGTCCTGTATTTCTAGATCCTGCCGACACATTGCTTGTTATTAGTCTGGTTGCACTTCCATGGTCACTCTCAACAAAAAAAAGTTACACTGTCATAATTAACCAGCTAAAGTACATGAACAATAGTTTCTATTTCCTTTTTCCTTATATCTTGTTCTTCATAAATATTATCTCAAATTAAAGGAGATGAAAATGCCATTAAAGAATTCATCATTCATCTTTTCTAGGAAAGGGTTATGAAAACATGATGGGATTGCAGCTCCCTTTCATAGGATTTCTTAACATTATTTTGGGTCAATTTCATGTGCTGCAAATCAGTGCAGCTCCTAACCTTTCAGTGAAACCATACCAAGTTATACTAGTTCAGAATCAGGCTTATTTTAGCAATCCTTATTGTATTTTAAAAAAATAATCCTGTTATTGATGTTTTATATCAATGTAAATATTCAATTGTTTATAACAGAATTAGAACAAATGCACATTCTTTTCTTTGACAATTGAACAAAATAATTTAACAAGAACTTTTATAGTAGAATCAATGTGAGAAATCTTAAGAACGTGTTGTTATAACCCTGTGCCATTTCTATCTTTTTGATTTTTCCAGAGATTTTTTCCAGGTGATGTCCAATATAAACATTCCCTGTTTGAAAATTGAGAGCACCCATGGATAGACAAATCCTTTGAAGTCTCTTCAACCCTACAGGATCTTCAGTGATTTCTTTGAAACCTTGAGCTGTTCTTCAGTTGGACTGATAGTCATTTCGAAGATGCATTGCAGTAGGTTCAAAAAACTGGAAAAAAGTTTAGAGAGAAGTTTAAGCTATGAGTTGTTAACAAATAAGTTAATCAACAAAACCACCTGATTTCTAAGTGTCTCAGCAGACAAAATAGAACTGCGTTACAAGTGAGAATCTTCTTAGAATTTGATGTTCATTTCCTGATCATCATCAATTGTAAGTATGTATGGCAATGACAGTTTTTTCCTGAACTTTATTTTTCCAGTGTTTAAACTGAAACAAGGTGTAACAATACACACTACAAGCTTTATGAAATTAACATACTGAAGCTAAATACTTTTCCAGTTCTTGTTTCTTTCCCTGTTCTTGTTTCTTCTCACTTGACCTCATTAGCATCTTATCTTTTCCTTCAACCTGTTACATAACTCTTTTTCTGCCATCATATTATGTTCTCTGCGTCCAAATAATATCCAGGACTCAGCACATTTAACACATTCAGTGACTTTGTACCTTCTTCTGCTCCCAAACATTAAAGCTGTCCTCTGCTTGTTTTTCTGCAATTTATCATCAAAACTTTAACATCATATCCTTCCTTAGTTTGATTCACTCCACCATTCCATGTTTCATTACATTAAAAACTGTAATATAACATTACATATAAAAGTTAAGACAGGTTACTTTAGAAAGATGTGTAAGAAGATGTGAGAACAGCATATGCATTGTGAATGATATGGCAAAGGTAGACTAAGTATTTGTATTTTTCTCATTAAAAGGACACTCTTTGCATTCTAAATCAAGCAAATTTTAAAATAAACTAAGCATACAATTCACCTACCAAGGTCACTGTCATAAATTAGTATTCAGCTCAAGGACTTAGCAAGATTTAAAACAAATGAAAAAAAAGCCCCAAAATACCATATGACAAAATAAAAAACTAGAAGAACTTTTTCTTATTTGTCAGATACGTTTGTTCTACTTTAAAGAACTTCTCTATTTGGCTAATCTAGACAAATGTGTATTGTTTATTACTGTATAGAGCTTTTTGTGGATGGCAGATATTACTGTACTCTATGGAAGAACACAGACCATAGAAACATGCCTGTTCCATTTTGCATGTATAAATCATGGGGATGTCACATCTTCAAACCTTCCATCTAAATTAATTACAAACTGACCTTACATAGTGAGGGAGTAAGTCCTCTTAGAGTAACTTTAATGCTTTATTTTTTTCATATTATAAATGGCACAGTGATATTCCTATAGTTAAGCATCTGCCAGCATTACAGTTATAAAACCTTTTGAGAGAAAGGGGGGCTTATCATACAAGTATCAGCATCTTCTGTGGTCTAAAAACTGGTATCTCTTATTTCAACTAGGGATTCTTTCACATACATGTTTTCAAATACCTCCTTTTTTCGACTTTTCTGTTGTCCTTTTGTTATATTAGGTTCTAACAACATGCTGTCTAGCAAAATGCAGGCAGAGAACTGTATTAGCTTCATTTCTAAACTTTTACCAATATAACTGTTGTCCTGCAACACTATTGCTACTCCACAATGCAAACCAGTTTACATTTAAATACCTTTTATATACCAAGCTGCATGGTGGATGACTGCTACTGAATAAGAAAGTTTTCCCACTTGTTCCAATGGAGTATAGAACCATTTATTTAAATATTAAGGCCAGAAGATAACTTTATGCCCATCCAGATATAAAAAGCATTCAGTTGAAGCACTTAATTCCAACTTCGAATTTTTTCCATTTTTTCATTCAGAGTATGCTGCTATTTTGCTTAAAAATGTAGCCAAGTATTAATTTTACAATGAAAGTTGGCTACTAAACTTCCTGGTTTGCTGAGCTGGACTTGATTCAGTATATATTATATATGGAAGTACAAATACAAAGTTCAGTCTAGGATACTCTTGCTATCTGCCCAATCCTGGCTGCTCTGAAAAATAATATTCAAATGTTTAAAGGCACACATTTCATTAGAAACACTTTCTTCATTATACAAAGTTCTAAATCCTAAAATTTCTGTGTAATTAACATATTCTTAGTTTACAAGTATAGTAAGAGAAAGGGTGATTAACCTGAAGTCTTCCAAAAAGAAAATTATTAAATGGAAGGGGAAGAAAAGTACTCAAGCCCCAAGGTTCTTAAAAATATTACCAGATACAATACACAAGAATGACTTCTTCATTTCTGTAACATATGGCCCATTACTTGAACCATAAGAAAACTGCTTAGTAGTGCACTATCGAATACTAGCAAACAGCTTAGGAGAGAGCTCCTCATTTCATGCAACTCTCATTACATGAACAAGGCTGCTCATTCTATTTGATGCTCTGAATCCAGAACATGAAGTAAAAAACTTCCTCCAAAAGTCAAAGGAAGAGTCTGGCTGGAAGATAATGATATGAGTTGAAAATTACCTTTGATTCCAGTGCTAATAGCCTGCTTTTACAAACAGATTCATGAAATGCTTCTTGATTTATTCTACATGCACCATCCAAAGACAATAGGTAGCTGTTCGGTTTAGGAATCTCCACAACGACAGACTTTGGTGGGTGATGTTCTGCACTCCAAACTACACTAATTAAAATCCTAGAAAGCTGCACTACAAGAACTTGTGCACAGGAAATTTGCTTATTTCAGTGAAATGATTAGATTTTTTTTTCCATTTTGTTTTTTTAACAAAAGCCAAATGAACTCAAAGAAGTAACTCAAAAAAGAAAAACTAACATACCTGAAATACTGCACAAAATGCACTTTATAAATGAAATTAAATTTCTTAACTGAATAATACTGTACCGATATTTAATCCTTTGGGCTTGAGCCTGTGACTGAGTTCAGCTGGCCTTGAAGCATGCCATGCTTTGCTCACCTAACTTTTTTATCTCCTCTTACTTAATGGAAAGGCTTACATATTTTTAATATATTTTTAAAGCAAAACCAGTCCTGGTTTTCCTTGAAAGTAACAACTAATTAAGTGATACAACATATTGAAATAGAAACCTAGCAATGTATATCACAATTGTTATTAGTTACAACTGAGTACACAAACAGGAAAATGTCACTTATGAAGAACTTGATCAACATTTTACATAATTGTTTACATTCTTCATAATTCAAAACACCCCAGCTGTCAATACTGTTCTGTTTTCTAAATCTTGCTGCTGGATTTCTGTCATTCTATAAGGCTACTACAGAACATAATTTCCGAGTTTGTGAGCACGTTTGTGAGCTTGCAAAAGTGGCATTTAAAAAGTATTTATAGCCAGCACTATGTCCTCGACTTTAGAAGTATTTTAAAAGCCTAGTTCTAATACAACTATTAATATACAAGGTTCAGTGTAAATATTTCATCACTACCAAGGGAAATGGCAACCATGTTCCAAATATTTCTAGATCCAGAATGTGAATGGTTGAATGAAATCACTGGAGTTATGGCAAGCTACACAAGCTGAGGAACTGGCTTCTAAACAGAAGCTGTAATGATTATACATGAGCTTTTTTGATACTTCCCTTCTCTGATTGAGATAAGTAATTTGCACACATAGTCAATATTTTAATAGCAGGATCAGTAACTCTGGCATAAATGCTAAATTTAGCATTGGGCAGATTTTGAGTGGCCAGGAGTTAGCAGCTGTGATCTCTTGAGAGAGACATCTGCAGGAACATTTGTAAGAGATAGTGCCTCCTATCTTCCTGCCCTCCTGTTTTCATATAAGCTGCTTGGCAGCACACTCCATCTTTGAGAGACAGCATTTTCCAGATCATACTAGTAGCAAAAAATCAGCAAAATTAGAGGCTAGCAGTCTCTGCTTCAAGCAGAGGCAAGATGCCACCAATCAGCTGATCAGCACTGTCTTGTTACTTCGAACTGCAACATCTCTTGGCTGTCCATGAGATTTCCCTTGGCCTGCTTTACCTCTAATCTAGGAAATAAAGGTACAATCTGCTCCCCACTCATACCAGATTGCCAGCCTCTGTTTTTATTGATGTAGGGACTTTGTGCACTCAGTACTATCTAAATACCATCATTATCTCTCTAGCTGTCCTAAATAAAGCTAAATGTACCAATCATATTGACTGCAATGTACAGTGAGATTCAAAAACTCTATGGCAACAAGGCAAATGAATATATTTTTTATCAAGGAAATGGGACACCATTAGCTGTATTTAGGCAAAAGGGAAGAATTAGAGAATTAAAGCATTAAAGACTTAAAGTTTAATGACTAATCACTGACTGATTGTTCTAGACATGCTCAATTTGCAGGGCACACATCTTTTCTGGACCCCATGGATATCTAAAGATATGATCACTCTCTGCCTGATTCAAACAAACTTAAGCAAAGAATTTGGCAGCTTTATCTGCATAAAACAGTTCAGCTATACAAAGAAACAGGAAAAATCAGTGTTAAAATATATAAAAACAGGGACTCTTGATTCACAAACTGTATATTGCAGTTGTCAATTCTTCACTATGGATAAATGTTTAAACTGAATAACAAACTTTTTTTGAGAGACTGTTATCTTATTACCTCACTGTGCAAACCTTAGGAGATATTAAAGTTCTTATCTCCTTCACTGCATTGCTTCAACAGATAATTCTACCATTCCTTACTGCAGATAGGAAGATTAAGAAATGGAAGATTTAAGATTAGTTTGTTTGCTGAGAATGGCGTCATACGTTGTCTTACACAATGTGTTCTGCTTAGTGCAACATGGCATAGAGGTAAGTGTTTACATTTCTCATCTTCAGATAGCCTTTGTAAATTGTACTGAGTGCCACTACTACTGGAAGCCACAGCTGATTTTTTCAAAAAAGCTATTATCAATGACTTTCCTCAGAAAGCACTGATTAACTGGACTTGCAAGGGTAAATGTACAATTAAAATGATATTGGTCAAGTAAACATATTACATATCATAAGCAAGTATTCAGAAATTCTACTACTCACTTCCATAGTGTCTTTTGAAAGATAAACCACCCAGTATACCAGGTTGAATCCTGCAAATGCCACTGGAAAGAGGATCCTAGAATACTGGTCTATTTTACTTGTGCCTCCAATAGGGGGTGGTGGGGCTGGTGGAGGAATAGACACTTGTTGACACTGGGATGCTCTATTTGATATTATGCTGGCTTCAGGAGACTGATCTGCCTGAGATGTTATGGAGTTTACTCGCTTCTTCAGGTTACAGTTGGAGTCAGAATGCTGTGGAAGAAAAAAGAGAAAGGAGGAAAAAAAAAAAAAGTGATTTATGAATAGAGGATCTTAGGTTTTGTGATCATTAGGCTTCTCTCCATCTTTTTATTCAACTTTCTGATTTTATTGCTGTTCCTCTGCTATAGAGCAACCTAAGGAAATCACAAAAATAATGCAAATATAGAGAGATACATTTGTGGTCTAAAACTTTGCTGTAAAAAAAAATGTGCTTTCCATATTTTTAACATGGTAATAAATGGAAGCTACTAGAGAGAAAGAAAAAATGGAGCTAAAAGGAAAAGAAAAGAAGGTAATGGTGTATCTAAATTGCAATATATTGGTATGACTGAAGTTTATGTAGATATGAATCAAGTTTAAACAAAATAGCACATATGGGCTGGCTCAAGTGCAATCTTCATTGTGTGAGCCCATTGATGAGTTTTGGTAAACACTCACTGAATGGAGTCAAGCTGTCACAGCTCCCAGACTAGCTACTGATGAACTAGAAAACTGCTGCACAAAAAGAAAGGGACTAACTTTACAGGTGCTGACGGCATGAATGCTAAATTGTCCTGCAGTTTTTTCTAGGATGAAATTTCATTTTCAAATATATCTCATGATTCCCACAGCAATTTCATGCATGCAACTGAAGACAAATACTCATCCTAACTGTAATGGGACTATTTTTATTTTCATTTATGGTAAAATGAAACAAAATTATTCCTATATTTTGTGCAATATTCATAGCCAGGTCCAATTACTCTTCAGAAAGCTGTATGAAAATTCCTAAAAATCTAGCCAGACCTCAGGAACATTTAGAGTTTACCTCTTAGTTTCTAGGCTGACATATCTATTCATTATGTACACCTGGTTTATTTGTGGCCAAGTTGCCATTTTTTTACTCTCACAAGAGTAGAAGTAATAGATTTCTTCTTTGCAGAAATGGCTTAGGAATAAAATCTACCACAGGTTCTAAGCCTGCTCTAATGAATATCAGTAGTACCAAATGGGAGGAAATTTTCAAAACTTTGCTGCTACTGCCACTACCCAGCACTGCCATTAGTAATGCGGATGCATGGCAGCAGCCATAAGATTCGTCTGATGGCCGAGAAAATACAAAAGAATGCCTAGAGTGTCAAGTTGGTTTTTATTGTTTTGATATGAAGTACTCAAGTTTTTTGTTAATAGGGAGCACTAGAAATACCTTAGACTCTAAAAAGCAATGCTAACACACAACATTTTAGTTGAGATTGTCTAAAGCTTCATCAATAAAGGGTTGCAAAACTTATTTCCAGATTATTGATGAAAAATCTTGTGCACAATATTGCACAACATATGCAGCTATTCTGGGGTTTGAATAAGCAGCTTTTCTGGTCAGCAGAACTAGATGACCGAATGACTGAAGCTGATGAGGGAACTCTTAGACAATATAAATAACTTGCAATACAACAGCATATATATCTATTGTAAAATGGAATAGTAACATTTGAATGGTTTTAAGGTAGCAAAATTCTGTTAGATGTGCAATTTCCAAAGTTGTTCTTTGGGAGTAATTTCGTGACAATCATTCACTTAAATGTAGCCCACTATCAGCATTTTTGGGATTTATCTTGCAGGATGTCACAGCTGTCATGCGTGAAAACAGGTTTTAGTCAATCAGGTAAATAACTGGATCGTTAAAAGGAAAAGAAGCATTTTCCGAAATACATTGCCTATACTTGTACTTGGGCCACAATTTCTAGATAAAAGACTAGCCTAACACACCTGATATCTCATGTATGACTTAAAACAGAGCTATAACAGGAATTATCCTTTTAGCAGTCAGTGTTACTGCCAGAGTATCAGAACAAGTGACGCTACACCATGATGCCAAGTTCTGCTCATGGACGAATGGACTGGTATCCAGCTGAAATCAGGGAGAAATGGATTCCTCACAGCTGATTTTAATCTAAGTAAAAGGTGGCGAGAACATCAATTTATTTGCAAAAAAAAAAAAAAAAAAAAGAAGAAAAAAAGCACTTTTTCTGGATATATATCTTTTACCTATTGCCCTTTTTCTTCTGTCACAACCCATCAACACTTCTAACTTGCCATATCCCTCTTTCTTCCACTTTGCCATCTACATATCAAATGATTACTATCATGTCTTGAATAGATATTAAATGGCATTCATATTCTGGGGCTGTGCCTATTTGGAATGCAGATGTTTGGGTTTTGTATTTTCCATTAACACAGCAAGCAACAGACAGATTTATATGGGGGATAATCTACAGATGTGTCACAGAAACAGAAAGAGGGTTATCCATGTCCACTTGCGCTAATCATAATAATAATCCCACTCTATAAACAGACTGACTGACAGAGCCTGGACTACTGCTTTCATTCAGGTTGCTATTCTGTTTTGCTTGTATGCCCTGCTTTGAACTGAATTGTAGAAGTTGTAAGGTAGCTTGTTTTTCGCTTTACTGCAAGATAGCTTGACCTTTTGTGGAGAATGAGTGGTTCCTAAAAATATAAGTGCTAAGGTGAATCTTAGCCCTTTTTATTTGGAATATTCCGGTATAAGGTGGATCAAATTCTGCTCTGGATCATTCAAGCATGAATCGGGAGTTATTGTACTGAAGTGATGGAGTTAATAGTAGGCAGAACAGATGTAGCATATGATCTGTGGATGATATTCAGTAGTGAACATATTTAGAATGTAGAGGTAGTAAAATCATTGTGATCATCTGAATAGGCACTTGGAAAAGTGTAAGCCTGGTCATTATTTTATTTATAATATTTATGAAATCTCATTCCTATAGAAGGAGGATTGCTATAGAAGGAGGATTCTCTCAATGTGATTTCACCTCAAGTTGGAGACAGGAAGATCTGGAGTCAGTGCATACCCTCAGAACTTGGGGAGCGCATAACTAATTTAATTATGCTCCCACTTTGGGGCCAGTTTAGGTTCATTTCTATCAATGGAGCGATATTAATAACTTCTCATTACCTAAAATAGCCTATTCCAATATTCAGGAAGGACAAGTGAATTTTAGTGTCTCAGTAAAGCTGCAGTTTTTTGTCATGCTCTTCACCTGCTGAGGAGATGGTTTAGAGTTGATATAAATCATTAAGAAAGTCCCTGAGTAGTTCTTTACACTGTCTTTAACACCCTCATGTGCCCATCCAGCAAGTCAGGGTCAAGACTATTTTCTTGTATAGCACTACCCAGGATATGGAATTCTAAGTCCAAATTTATCTCAAATGTGTAATGAAGATGATTCTCACTGTGGTAGCTGACTGTAGACCTGACTTGCTGCCCCAGAACCACAACTCATATTTTGCATTGGAACACACTGCTAAACCAAGAGGAGAAAGCAGCAGCGAGAGGAAAGCATATAGTTTCTTATTACAGTTGAATTCTGAACAGCAGCTACAGTAATTTGTCTACTATATTTAGATTTAACTTTTCGTTTTGACAAAGATTACCTGCAATGACATCATGAAACTTTAGCAAAACACAGAGAGGAAACAGGAATGAATAGCCTATTTTGCATAATTCACACAGCCAATCACTCAATTAGTAAGGACTGTTTTACAAGTAGCAAGAGCAACAAGAAGAAGCCTGAGGCATGGCACACTGTGTTATAATGAAATAATGAATTTTGTTAATTTACTGAATACTGATTCAGAGGAGAACTCTTGCAGTCCCATCAGGCAATTAAACTTGTCATTATGTATGACTACCCAGTGACACAGAACAGATTGCAAGATCACTGTTTAATGTGAGATACCATAAAACCGGACTAGACAAAGACTGGTATGTATATGGGCTTGTAAGATATAGTCTGGCTTCTATTAAGCTTTTGCAGCTCAGCTATCTGATCCCCCAGAAAGCTCACAAAGCAGTCTCATCTTGTCTATAAGGGTGCTGCTCTCTCACAACTTTCATCAGTATCGCTAGACTTTGCTTATGCTCAGAATATCTCAGGAGGCTCTCAGCAAATTGCTTGGCTTCCAGATTTAAAAAAATACAGCATATATAACCTTGGAGTAAACAGAATTCTTTGCTTTTTCGGATTTTCATATGGATGCTAACTGTGATTTATGAATGTGTTTTGTTCTTATGTTTCTTTTCCTCAAGAGATTTCCGTAATTCATATTTGTAAAATTCTCTAGTGTTCCCTGTTTCTTTGCACTGCAAATACATATTCTCACTATCAGTTAAGTTTATGACCTAGCGGTAACATGAGTATCTTATGCATGCACTCAGATACTGGCTAACTTTAAACAAATGAATACCTGTGTGTCCTTACTTATCTCTCTTTTACTCACTTATGTCTCTTTTTCCTGCAGGCAATGCAGTAAAAAGAGGTTTGTGAGAACAAACTCTAAAAGTTTAGACAAAAAAAGTGTTATTCCTCCTTTTCTTTATAATTTATTGGTTAAGGATATTGAACTTTGCTGACATCCCAAAACACACACAAAAAAACCCCAGAAACAAAAAAAAAGCTAGGATCAAAACTCAATGTCTGTACAAGGCAGAATACTAAACTAAATATAAAAAATTCCCTGCCCATCTCATTAGTAGATACAGTTTGAGCAATTTCAACCATTCATATTATACATATAAAATCACATACTAGTGACTTAGCTCCCAAAGACAGAATTAAGCATAGTCTGGCCCCTCATTCAACAGTTTAATCTGTAAAAACTCTGCTTAGCTACTGAACAATCCATATGCAGCACCTTGCAGCAGGAAAGTTCACCACATTATGTAAGATCTCCTTTTGGGCGTGCACTAAGGTGTACTTCAATCTTTACAGTCCTGTGCAGTTTAAGTATCCATCTCATGCCAGAGATTCATTATAACCTATAATTTAGCCATTTCTTTGCGTATCTCATCTGTGGGATCTGATTAAAAAAAAAAATGTGTATTGCAAACATCTATAAACAGTGTTCTGCATAATTAAAAGCTGAATATAGTTTAGAAGTCATTAATAGTCCTAGCTTTAGGCATCTCTTTAGGAATTCTAAGTTTCCTTTCCGAGGCATATTATGACAAATAATATGCAAATTTGTTTTCTTTGTGCTTGACCCTAGTAAAATGATTAAATCTCTTAGGTTAAATTACTCACTTGGAGCATGGGAAAGCCACATTCAAATTCTTTCTTAACCTTCAGGGATTGAAATTCACTTCTCTCAAAATATAGCCTAACCATCAGCTGAAGGTGGTTAGGGGGAGAGGCTGTTACCTCATTACTTCAAAGCTGTTTTACTTTGCATGGAAAATCTAAAGAGCCATTAGAGGTAGAAAGCATAACTTTTAAAAATATACCATGTCCATTGTATTAAAATTGCTGTCACATAAAACAGGTAAGCACTAAGGAGAGCAGAGACTGGAACCCTAGTCATTCTCTTTTCAATGTGAATGTACTGTGGTAGAGTCTCTTCCTAACATTTATAGGTAGCATATCAGAAAAATCATATTATTAGCACAGAGCCTCTGTCAAAATATGTGTTTATGTTAAACAGATTTAAATGTTCAAAGTCACATTCGGCTCTTAAACTTATCAGTGTCAGCCCAGAACAATCCCTGTCTCTACATTTACTTCGCTAAATTTCTGCAGCATATACAAACTACTTCTTTGAGTGTCTAAATGAGACAGAATTACACAAACAGCACTAGAGAGGTTTGTTTGGGGTTTTTTTCCTATAATTTAACTTCATTTTGTTCTCACTGCCCCCCTGCAAAAAAGGTACTGGGATTAGACTTCAATGTTGAACAAAAAAAGGTCTAAATCCAATTCATCTTGAATTTTTCTATTTTTGTGTATGATATCAGCTACTTCTAAACATTCCTTACTGCCCTGCATTGGCTTTGTCAATCAGACAAATATCAATTCAGGCAGAACCAAATAATCAGCACCTACTTTCCTTGTTGGGGTGACAAAAAGTCAATATAACTGAAAGTTGTTGTTTGTTTTTAATAGTCTACTTGATGATCTGCAAGTGTGGAGGAGCAGGAAGGTCTCCCTCGATTGAAAGTGCCATGTTCTCAGTCGACTTCAATGCATATAGCTGTTTCTAGGATGATCTTACAAAGTGTTGATAATCCAAATAGAAGTACTCTCAGTTACACTAGGATACTCATTAAACATACACAACATACTCTGACATAATTATAGAAAACTAAATTCTCTATACCAAAGTGACATACGGCTGCTCTGCAGTTGGACAGGGTTGCTAAAGAGAACGAGGATCCTTTTCTGCCCAAGCCATGTTATTTTGAAACACAGGGACAGGGCTATTTGTAGGGAGAAGCAAGCTCTCCCAGCAGTATTTCACTGCTCTGTGCTGTTTTCTGTTAAAACAACAGGTCTTTTAGAACATAACTGTAATCAAGCTACCACCCTGTAACAATCTTTTGTCTTTTATATGTAGTGTCTCATATAGAAAGGATGTCTTTTGATCCATGGTCGGTACTCCCTGACCATCTTGCAGAGCATTACTTCAAATGGTGCACTCCAGACAGTATCACCAATTCCCTTTCCCCTGCAATTTCCAGTATTGGGATATTCCTGGATAAAGGAATCCATAATGATGAAACAATATGATTGATACAGAAAATACATATTTGAAATGGATTAAAAAGCTAAATGCCATAATGTTTTTTATATTTATGTATATATATATAACATTTGCTTTTGGCATGCTAGAACAAGCTTGGTCACCATATGAATAAAACCAGGTTTATGTCAGGGTCCAGATGACTGCTCAGCTTGTTGCCATCGTATTTTGGAGTGGAACACCCATAGTTTTGTATTTCACACAGGGATTGCCTGCAGCTGACAAAGAGAGCAAGCCAAATTCTACTCTCTGTTAACTGAGGTAAATAGAGTGGCTTTCCTGGATCCAGAACAGGCATGCTGGGCTGTCATCAGTTAACTGAGCATAGTCTCTCTTACTGAAACCAGTGTAGTCCACTGACTTTAGCAGAGTTTCTTCTACTTTCATTAGTACAGTAGAGCAGAATTTGGTCTTCTGCCATCTTTATTTTCTGAGTGGACAGGTTTTTTGGCTACAATATAAAAACCCATGAGAAAAAGTTTTGTTTATTTGAATAAAGCAAGAGTTTAAATAAAAAGAACTGGACTGAAGGGGGAAGGAGGATTTTTGATAGTATTTTGAAAGATTCCCCCCCCCNTTTAATTACTTTTTAAAAATCAAATAAAGTAGACAGTTAAAAAACATTTTAATGTATAAGACATGCATTCTAATAGTTTTTTTTTTTCCCCTAGTGAATTAGAAAACAACATTTTAAGAAGAGAGGTGGAGTAAATGCAGAGAAAAGGCAAAAAGGGGAGCAGGAGAGGTAAGATAAATTACGCAAGGAGTAAAAAATAAGAACTGGGCTTTGTAGCAAAAAAGAAAAATCTGAATGGAATAGTGATGAATGAATTCAGAGGCAAACAAATGGAACAAATTGGGAGGTATGGGACAACAAAAGGGAAATCAGGACCTCAGAAACAGCTCCTAAATCTACAATAAGAAAGAAACTGAGTATTATGTTGTATGCCTTATTTAAACATAACTGCCTTAAGACCAGTAATGTAACTGTAGAAGTACAAAGCTCAGTAGAGGATGATAATCCTGAGGAAGTGGTCATATACTCACGCAATTAGCCTGTCCTAACTACACTTCAAATTAGCTAGTTCAGGTCTGTTTCAGCTGAAATGATATCACTGACTGCAGTATATCCATCTATGTGACAATGTAGAAAAGTTCTTTGCCCCTTACCCTCACCACACAAAAAAAGAAAGAAAAGAGGAAAAAAAAAAGCTTCTTAAAATCTGTTATTCTGTAATTACTCCTTTTTTCTAGCATGCCTTTCTGGAATGGGAGCTTTTAAATCCAATAGTTAATTCTTCTAGAAGCCATTTTGATTACATCGTCTTTCCTTCAATTGTAAGTATCCTTCATTTTTGCGATCTCAGTGATTTTGCTTTTCCTTTTACTGCAGAGGTGGGTTCTCATAGAGAACTGATGCTGTGAGAAAAAAGTGGTGGACTTACAGGGCTTGAAAATTACTGTCCTGGATAATATGAGCTTTGAGCAAGATCAGGACTATATATAGATTTTTGTGGACACTGTGGGCTGTTTTAGAGATTGAGTTTACCTTGAGACCTTGATGTTATGGGGTTTACCACTCTTCTAGATCTAAATGTTGTTAGGTAGTTATAAATAATTTTCTTGAGGAAATGGTTGCAGTGTGCTTCCTAGATGTTTATTTTATTCCTAGATGCTTATTTTTTGCTTGTTTTTACTTGGAAAAGCTAACAAGTAAATATCTACAAAATGAGGAACATGTGTCTTCAGTTTGGCTCTGTACTTGTTTGTTCAACAGTGATGTTGTAGTTTGTGCTTAGCTTGGTCTGCAATGATACAGAGACCATTTAAATCTCATCCACAAGTAGTGGAGGAGCCACAATCATCAGGAGTATGTTCTAGTACATCTGGGATTATGCAGAGGGTTANGTTTGATAGTATTGTGAAAGATTCCCCCCCCACCACCCCCCAGGAAATATAGTTAACTTGGAATTAAAAAAAAAACTGAATATATTCTGTAAATACATTTCTTCTGATGAGTTTAGGCCCTCACTCAAGCAGCAAAAGCTTCTAACTGGCTGTTTATAACCCCTTGGAATTTTCATTTATACCAAAACTGTCTCCCTGTGCTCCTCTTACACAAAGCAGGGGAATGGGTCTCCTGTCATACAGAAAGTACTAGTTCAGACAGCCTAAGGTTATTCCCACCACAATGTTCTTTAGCTACTCTTCAGGCAATTTCAGATAATTATTAAAAACATATAGTTTATGTTGTTACTCTTAATGTTGCTACTGGTAGCAGAGTTCCATTGGCAGTTGTATAGCCATGAAAATTTTCAAGTAAGTACATCTCACTTTTTCACTTTTATTTTTACAGACGGACTTCCCAAAATTAAGTCAACCTTTACAATCTTCAGAAATTTTCTCAATGTAAAAATACCATCTGCCTTCTATAAATGCAGAAGACAGTGTGCATTTTTGACACACTGTTCACTACTTTTCATCCTACACCTGCCCTTTCATACAGCTAAAATTCTGACAACTTTCTGACAACTTAAAAATCACAAATAAAAATACTAGCATTACAAGTGGATAAAAAACTTGACTATCTTATCTAAAACAGTAAAAAGAAATTAAAAAAAAAAATCACAGAAAAGACAAGGTACCAAAGCCCAGGGTATGAGAGAAGGGAAAGATTTTAATTACTTTTTAAAAATCAAATAAAGTAGACAGTTAAAAAACATTTTAATGTATAAGACATGCATTCTAATAGTTTTTTTTTTCCCCCTAGTGAATTAGAAAACAACATTTTAAGAAGAGAGGTGGAGTAAATGCAGAGAAAAGGCAAAAAGGGGAGCAGGAGAGGTAAGATAAATTACGCAAGGAGTAAAAAATAAGAACTGGGCTTTGTAGCAAAAAAGAAAAATCTGAATGGAATAGTGATGAATGAATTCAGAGGCAAACAAATGGAATAAATTGGGAGGTATGGGACAACAAAAGGGAAATCAGGACCTCAGAAACAGCTCCTAAATCTACAATAAGAAAGAAACTGAGTATTATGTTGTATGCCTTATTTAAACATAACTGCCTTAAGACCAGTAATGTAACTGTAGAAGTACAAAGCTCAGTAGAGGATGATAATCCTGAGGAAGTGGTCATATACTCACGCAATTAGCCTGTCCTAACTACACTTCAAATTAGCTAGTTCAGGTCTGTTTCAGCTGAAATGATATCACTGACTGCAGTATATCCATCTATGTGACAATGTAGAAAAGTTCTTTGCCCCTTACCCTCACCACACAAAAAAAGAAAGAAAAGAGGAAAAAAAAAAGCTTCTTAAAATCTGTTATTCTGTAATTACTCCTTTTTTCTAGCATGCCTTTCTGGAATGGGAGCTTTTAAATCCAATAGTTAATTCTTCTAGAAGCCATTTTGATTACATCGTCTTTCCTTCAATTGTAAGTATCCTTCATTTTTGCGATCTCAGTGATTTTGCTTTTCCTTTTACTGCAGAGGTGGGTTCTCATAGAGAACTGATGCTGTGAGAAAAAAGTGGTGGACTTACAGGGCTTGAAAATTACTGTCCTGGATAATATGAGCTTTGAGCAAGATCAGGACTATATATAGATTTTTGTGGACACTGTGGGCTGTTTTAGAGATTGAGTTTACCTTGAGACCTTGATGTTATGGGGTTTACCACTCTTCTAGATCTAAATGTTGTTAGGTAGTTATAAATAATTTTCTTGAGGAAATGGTTGCAGTGTGCTTCCTAGATGTTTATTTTATTCCTTATTTTTTCTTGTTTTTACTTGGAAAAGCTAACAAGTAAATATCTACAAAATGAGGAACGTGTGTCTTCAGTTTGGCTCTGTACTTGTTTGTTCAACAGTGATGTTGTAGTTTGTGCTTAGCTTGGTCTGCAATGATACAGAGACCATTTAAATCTCATCCACAAGTAGTGGAGGAGCCACAATCATCAGGAGTATGTTCTAGTACATCTGGGATTATGCAGAGGGTTATTTTTTGAAACAGGTGTCTTCTAGAGATTGGAGGGGGAGGATGGCGACGGCTTTGTAGCATCTGCTGTGAATTCACCAGCAGTAGCATGTGCAGAGTAGGCCAAACTCTTTTTATATCACTCAGCAGGGACTTCAATGAAAAAAAAGTTTTTTTTTTTTTCTCCTTCTTGGAAATCTCACTATGATTAAATCAAACTTGAATAAGGAAATGTGTGTAGGAAAAATCAGAGCTGTTGTTCCTTTTCGTTATGTAGCAGCTATCAATATTTTCCTCATGCTACATAAAGCCAAGTGATCTCTTTAGCTTTTTTCCTGATAGCTTGCCCTCAAAAAAAAGTCAACAAAAGAATAAAAATGAAGCTTTAGTACATTTTAAAGTTCCTTCAGTCTTAACAGTATTTTTCTTATTTTACACTATTTTACTGTTGCAATGTTCTGCTCATTCAGTCCAGAGTACTTCTCAATCAAATATCATGATATTGGGGAGGAGGGAAGTATGTCCTAAATATTGGCGAATGCTTACTCTCTTTTCCTCTCATTGTTTTTTGTAAGGTTTGAATATAATTATAAAAGTTTACTAGTTAAAATAAATGTAGATGTGAACATTGCAAATATTGCCAAAACTAAATCAGCCTTTCAGTCACTTTAAAATCAGTGCAAGATACTGCAAACACTTGCTTCCAAGCTCCTTTGAAATTTTTTGGACTTTCTTTTGTATTTGCTTTATATAACTGTGGTTTAAAAAAAAAAAAACAAAAAAGCTGTGGTTCTGAGTTAAAATGTATAAAGATTTGCTTCTCTTTGCATTTATATATTTAGTGAAAATAAAATGCATTTCTTTATTATATCTTACAATGTCTTCGTTTTTTTTCAATATTAAAAAAATTGTAAGCGAAATACAATATGACTTACAAGCATAATGCTTCCTGTGAAGAACATTTGTTGATCAGCTCCAACAAGGACCAGTAGCAAGATGCTGTGGAGCTTTAATTTTGCTATTATATGGAACTTATCAATTATGAATTTAATGGTTTGAATGTACCTAAATGTTTTAACTTTAACTGCTGTTTATAAGCAAAAGTGGAAAAATTACTATATGGTGGGTAAGGTGTTGCCCTGATATCCAATAGCTCTTAAATTGACTTCCTTATTCAACTATAGACAAAGGTTTTGCAGAAGGTCATTCAAATTCTGCTATTCCGCTCAAAAAGCGAAATGTGGTGGTAGTAAAACTGATTTTGAAAACAAGAGGGCTATAGTGATAAATACATCAACATATGTTGTGAGACAGCATTCATTACATAGCCCGAGATGTAAGGAGTAATATTTACAAGCAATTCTGATGTACTTTTTTTGATACTAGAAAGTCTTCCTCTCTTTCACATGTAGTCAAATCTATCTTTAATCTTTACATTTATGTTTTTCCCCAAGCTTCCACCAACACAGATTTTTATGAAAGTAACAGATGCCAAGTTTATGTAAAGGCTAATTCCTCTTCTTCCAGATGACCCACTTATGGTATGTACCAGTGTACTACAGTGATCCCATAATCATCTGGCCAATGCACGTGTTCATTCCATTGTACAGTGTCCCACAGATTCTGCAGACTTACTGAGAGAACCACAGCTGCCTGACCACACTGCCTACAGCATTGCTCAAGGGAAGTATTATGGGTAACAATCTAACAGCTTTCCTTAAATATCTTACTAAATAAACATCTCTCTAGTAAATCATATCTCAAATTTAAATAAACAGTATGAATAAATGAAGTCTTTTCATTTTCTGAAATAAGAACTATGTCTGATAAATAGACATGATCTAGTTACATAATCTGTTTCAGGTTAAGATCACTTTAATATTGTTTTGCATTCACTACTTCAGCTGCCTCTTCCTATATGATGCTTATTATCAGAAAAGCAAGCAATTACCGAGACAATCTCGTCCTCTGCCGGTACAGTTGCTGCTGATAGTGCTGCTGCCAGTGCTGCTGCCCTGGCTGCCTTCCTCATTGCTCTCTGAGTCTGAAGATTGGTAAAGTAGTTGACAGCTGCAAACTCAATAAGAGCAGAGAAGACAAAGGCAAAGCACACAGCTATGAACCAATCCATGGCGGTAGCATAGGACACCTTGGGCAAAGAATGGCGTGCACTGATGCTTAAAGTGGTCATTGTTAGAACTGTAGTGATTCCTTGAAAATAAGAAAAAGAAAATGGGGGCATTAGAATTTTGCTTCAACCCTGTTACTTTTAAATTCGTATATATTAAAAAAACCCAACTCCTCTTTGGTTTTAGCTGTCATCCTACATACCAGCTAACTAACAAAACTACTAAGTATTTTGTATTCTTAAGTAATTCGTGTATACTGGCATCAGCATCTAAAAACTCTGAACAAACTTCCTTAATACATTGAGCACACTGAAAGTCAAGATAACTACATACTACATAGTGCCGGTTCTTAGAATTGTAATAAACATGGGTATAACAAAATTCAGGCTCAAACGATGAAAGACACTTTACTTGAGGGGTTAGTAAGTGGAACATTTGGCAGAAATCTAGATTAACATACTGTCATTTCCCAACAGTGATTCTCTCTTTCTCCTGTTGTTGCACAAGACAGAGCATGGCTTACAGAACCCTCACTGAATCAAGCAAATTCTGTATTAAAATCAGTGGTATGATCTAAATATTTCTAGTAATAAGAGTTTGGTTCTCTGTGCAGTTGTCTTTAATCACTGGATATATTCTTTAAGATTCACTAACAGTACCTTGATTTGAAAGCGCCCATAGTTACAAATATGGAAGGATAGAAAAGCTACTTCTCTAGAGGTGCTTATCTATTTTCACACTACAAATCTGGTCATGTAGCTCGTGGGCCCCATAGCGTTCTTCATGTGAATTCATGAATTTATTGCTTCTGTGTTGGAGTGTACAGCATCAATAATGTAGAAAATACACTTACTTCCCACTGAAGCAAAAAGTGCTAGAGCAAACTCATTCATTATCATATAAGCCTCTGTGACTCATGTTTACTTATAATTATGCCTGCTAGAATGTGAAAACTTCAGGTATTTAAAGACAGTAAGGTGGAGAATACCTTCTTCTGCTCTTTTCTGCAGTTGGGAAAGGGTAGGTGGGAAAGTAAAAGATGTTGTTATGTCATGTTGTGATGATGAATCAATATGCTATGAATGATGCTCAGTGGAAAGGATGCAGTGTCATTGCATACTGCAGCATCAAGACAGGGTGACTTGATTATTTTCAGAGTTTTTCTGCAACTCTTTCACATGATGTAGCTTGCCAGCTGTCTGAGGTTAACTATGCCCAATGTCATTACTTAACATGTTTTAATGAAATGCAAATAGGAGATGGTATAGGATCTCTACTTCTCCCAAATCTGCCAGACCCATTTTATAATATGAATACAAGTATGCTGAGATATATTTCAATTTCAAAGGTCCAGAATGAACTTTTCAATATGATGTGTGATTAGAATCTGTCCATGTGCTAGTTAGTAATAAAAATGATATATTCTGTGTCTGAATAGAAACTTACTGCAGCAGGAATTTAAACTTAGGAATAAGACTCCTATTCTATTACAGATATAGATAAAATTTCTCTCAATGTGGAGTGAATATTGATGAAATGCTCTGCATTGTGGAAAACTACTTCATCAAACTGAATGCCAAATTACAGTTGGTAAACTGTGTAATTGATGATTGTTTACCCTTGTCTTTCCACTTTGAGCACTTCATGGTAAGTTTTGAAGAATCTGTTACATAATGCAAATACTGAAATATGTTATCTTTTCTTATTAAAAATGAAACAACAAAAAAAACCAAATGCCTTTCCCTATCTGAGACTTTATTATAAATAAAGTTTAATGACTAGATATTAATTTAAAATTGCCAGGGTGACCTGCTAGGAAGGTAGAAGCTGACTACTATCTTTCTGCAAAATAACAGATGAACTTTTTGCCAGGAATAAAAAGGATTAGATAAAGTCACATGAAAATGAGAAATAATAGCCATTGCTATATGGATTCAGAGCATACTTAAAATTAGGCCTCCAGTAACCATGTTTCTTATTCTAAGTAATTTCTGATAATGCCATGCTTCATAAAACTTCACACATATATAAATGTATATGTATATACATAGCTACACACATAGCTCCACATAAAATAAGGAATTTCATACTAGCAATCTGCTGTTCTTTCCAACGACACAATTATAAAGAACACAAGAGTGCCTCTTCAAGTATTTCTGCCTCCCATTTTTCACTTGCAGGTCTGTAAAGAATAGGTGCTTAAGACCATTAATTTAACTTTGCAAAATGTTCAGAGTATTTATTGTAATATCACCTGCAAAGGATAACTGGCATCCATTTTGCAGGTAAATAGAGTTGTTAAATGAATTTCTTTTGAGAAACCAGTTTAGGCACACTATTGTTATTCTTCTACTATTAATTTCTTTTCTCTCAAATATATAGTTTAGGAACTTAGAAGTAAAACTGAAAATTTATAATTCAAGTATTTGCAATATGATGCAGAAAGGACTCTTACTTCTCCATTTTAAACCTCTTCTTTTTTACTGGGGCTTGAAAGTCTTTTTTGTCATAAGGAATTTGCCCTCTTTTCCTTAGATGAAGGTATTTAGAATCCACGGGATTTTGAATAAGTAAGGACTACAAATTCAGACTGTGCCTGGGAGAAATAAGAATGGAATAAGGATTGAAATATTCTTTTAAAATGCCAACATGACTAATTTTCCACAGTACTGAGAAAGGTGTCTATTTTACTATTTTCTTAAAATATTTTCTGTTTCTAATTCTATATTTACTCTTCAGTATGACATCTAAGAGTTGTTATTCCAGGATTTGGGGTCTCTATGTAATTATTACTGAATCAGCTAAAGACTTATTTGCACATTACTTCAAGCGTATAGAATTGACTTCCACTGCCCGCTAGGTAGCAAATATGTTTTACTCAAAATGTAGAGGATGTAACTGTATAGTTCAGAGATGCAATATAAAGCCAAATCAGGTAGCATCATATTTGGTGTACAAACCTCCTATATATATTTTATGCTTCAATTGCAATAAAAATCCTTGAAAATCTATTGCCCGATATTTTAACATTTTTAAGCACTTAAAGAAATCCCAACTGCCAGAAAATAATACTTGAAAGTGCTTAATGATGCCAAACTGCATCCCAACTCCCACTGGGGACATCAAGAACAAAAGTGTTGATCTTCCTTCAGAGGCACACAAGGAAGTTGTGTTCACTTAGCATTCCTAAAAGTTTGCATATGAGTTTTTATGAATACCATTCCATACAGGTAGGAAATGCCAATTGACTGAAATCAAATTATTCAAATTCTGTAGCCTGCTAACTACAATTATAAACTCATTTTGAATTATGAGACTTGCATCATTTATGCTTAGGGAACATATAGCTGTTCTATATGGTTTTTTACTGAAGACAAGTCTCACAAAGGGATCTTTTTATATAGAAGTTCTGGGTTAAGAGAAAATAGATAGGGTTGCAAAAGGTGTATGTATGGCTAGTGGATTCATGAAGTTTTTGACAAGTTTTATTCTTTTTACTTAGTATTTTTATGATTGTTTTTCTAGACACAACAATTCAGCCAGTGAAAGTTTACCCCTTAACAATGAGTGCAGTTTCAGAGCTTATCAATATTGAAGTGGGGGGTGTGTGTCAAATTTAATAGCAGAGCACACACTAAAAATTAAGGAGACAGAACTCTCAGCTTTGGAGGAATTAATTCAAACCACTGGAAAGAAAAAAGGGCCCAGCCATGTAATATGGACACACCTTTCACATTAGGACTCCAATCTGTGCTAGGGACAGGATTCATCTCACCTGACTTTATCCATCTAAAGTCCTTGCTAGTTGTTTAGATACCTTTGTAAACAACGGGAAGAGAGCACCTCAGAATCAGTGCTAGATGAGGTACCTTATGTCAGATAAGACTAATTCCATGTGTTTTTTTTTTAAAAGCTTTAACTCAGATTGGTTACACAAGAGAATAAAACAATAGAAAAATTCCTCTTTAAAAAATTGAGAGGTTGACATTTACTCTGAAATTGTCCCTTCCTGCATAAGAAGAAATATTCAGGAGAAGAAAAACATCACAAACAAGTCTGGCTAAACAAACATTCTGAGTAAAGAATTTTGACCCTCGTGGACAGACTGAATATTATTTGGTTTAATTTTAGTTTTTACTTTTGTTCATTGAAAACTACTAGCTGTCTTTTCCAATCCCCATTGGATTACAGCAGCTGTTTGACACAATGGATTCAATACAGTGAATGAAGTGAATGAGAAAAGAACAAAACACAAATACCAGCCACGGTTCTTGCTGGAACAGATTCTTTGTTGATCCAAAATACAACTTGAGACAGGACTACAGTCATGATGCATGGAATGTATGTCTGAATGAGATAGTAGCCTATTTTCCTTTGAAGGTGGAAATAGAGCAGCTGAAGTGAATATTCGCCTAAAACAAACAAGCAATGAAAGTAATGAATGAATGGTATATGTGATGCTGAGCTGTTCAAAGACCTTAACGCAGCATACCAAAAACCGTTCTGGCTGGAACAGACTCCTTGTTAATCCAGAAAGACACCTGAGAAAGAATGACTGTCATAATGCATGGAGTGTATATCTGTATCATGAAGTAGCCCATCTTCCTTTGCAAGTGGAAATAAACTGTCATGATTACATATTCACCTGTTAAGAGACAAGTATGTCAGCATTATTTTGGCAACATATGAGTAAACATTATTGGCTTAAACCCAACATACTATGTTCTGAGGAAAGCACTTACAGGCTTCCTAATGCATAATAAAAATAAGCTGATTAAAAAAAGGTAAAGTGACTTTATGGAAAGAGAAGAATAATATTCATTTTATGCATTGTTTTTACTGGGGTGGGGAGGCAGGGGGAACTCTTAAGAATTGCATGAAAAATTGTATGCTTAAAGGGACTGTATTGAAAAGCTATCTTTTAAGAAACTATGGTTAGATTCTTTCCAAGGATTTTAGTTTTTAAATTGGCAAAAGATAATTAAACTAATTCGGTTCTATATGAAAAAAAACTGTAATTTATTTTCAAGATGTGTTTTATAATGTCAATAGTTCCCACATGGCTACATCTTACCTGTGTTAGATTTAATTGTTTCACTAGATACAGTTTGTCCTATGAGGTCATACTGGAGGAGACTGGAAGACTCCTGTGGTATTTCTACTGAATGCAGGGGTCCTTTTTTCCATGTATAAATTATTTCACTTTTTGGATAAGCATCTGAGTTACAGAGGGGAAAATTACTATTATTAATTATGTTTTATAAGCAATTGAAAAAATAAGTAGCATAATCCCTTTTGTGGCTCAAATACCCATAGAAACATGCATCCTGCTCCAGCAAGTTCCTAACCTCATTAATGACAAAATGCAAAAAAATCAACAATAAAAGAATGGTTGAGCTGTGACCTGGTAGGCACTAGCTTTTGTTTCGTAATTTGCTATAAAACACATACATTGGTTACCACAGATCAACTAAATAGTTTCAAAATTGATTACCACAGATCAACTAAGTATTTGCAAAACTAGAAGTAATACAGTAAATGTACTACAGCTGTTGAAGGACCCACTTTGACTACTAGATGTGTAAGAATAATAAACAATAAAATATTCAACAGTCACTGTTCAGTGAATAAATCCATGTGCTTATGAATGGTCTGAGTCTCAGAGGAGAAAGTAAGATTCTAGTATTAAAAAAAAAAAAAATTTCAGCTATGTCATTAAGTAGTGTTCTAGGATCTCAATTCTGATCTTCTTACATACATGTAGACCAAATGTATTACTATAAAAAAATAAAAGATACAGAAAAACTTACAGCTTCCAAACTTCAATGGGCAAGCATGTCCGTCCATAGGGAAGTTCACCAACCGCATAGGACAATCAGCATTAATGGTTAGTCTAGAATACATTATAGTAGATGACAATGAAAAAAAATGGTATGCAGGAACACTGCTGAAAGAATCAAAAATAAAGGTCAACCAAAAGCAGAAGAATAAGCTCTCACCTCATTGTATAAAGAATAGTTCCATTCTGCATAATTCTGAAAAGTTTGTTAGGAGTTGTCATATTATGAGCAATTGATTTTTTTCCATTTCTAAAAAATGTGTCTGGTGTCCAAATTTTACTGACCATTAAATTGTTCAATCTCAAAATTTCAGTTGGCCCACTAAACTTCAACCTCTCATCAGTCCATGTCTGCCGAAAGAAGACATCCATTGTGTATTCCTATGGAAAATAAATAGGTGGTTGACTTACGTGTGGGGGCCAGCAGTCCCAAGTTGCTGTGTATACAGTAACTCCATGTAAGAACCTAACACACATGTCAATGGCATTTCATTTACTGCTTAAACACTTAATCCTATTACCATTAAGTAGTTACTAAAAAAAAAAAATAGTCTATGAAAAAATATCCTATTTTCTTATTATTTAAAGAATAGTTACAAATTAATCAGTGAATAGATAATTTGGTATGAATAAGGAAAAAAACCTCATTGTCCTCTCAGAGATAATAATTTAATTCAAAGTGACTGAGGTCTAAGTAAATACAAATGCCTAATTTAGTACCCTTTCAAAGTGCAAAAACAAACTATCAATGTTTAATTGCCAGGAACAAAAAGACATGCTCAGTGCCTCTTCTGCAGCTTACTTTGGATATTCACAGAGAAAGGACTGACGTGAGTGAATCACACCACGGTGACTTGGTGTCAAGTTAATATTAATCTAAGTTATTTTTCTCAAGGAGTCTTAGTAATATTCTTTCAAGCCTTCAGAAAGGAGTTCTTTATAGAAGTTGCTTAGGAAATGGAGCTAAACCTTGGTCAGAGGCAACTGTGTAAAAAGGCAAGGTTATGCCTTCTCTTAGATTGACTGATGAAGAGGTGGAAAAACTTTCAGTTGCATCTTGGGGCCCACAGTTCCTTGCCTGCAAACTGGACTGCAGTTTCAGGTGAGCAGGTACTGGAGGAAGTGTACAAGAGCAAAAATAACAATCAAAGTCAATTGCCAGAATGAGTACAGCAATGCCATCCTCACTCCCATGGCTTAACATTTTCCTGGGGCTGCTGCTGGATGGAGTTCACCCAAGCCCACAGCTACCTGAATTTGGGGGGCACCCAGCATGACAAGGGGCAGCTGTCTCAGAAATAGCACCATTCCTCTGCAGCTGCTCATTAGGTGGTGTCCTACCAGGCAGCCTTCCTGCAAACCTGTGTTGGGCCACAGATGCTTACAATCTTCTTAACGAGGTTAAAGAGGCATCTTTAACCTCCCATCCGTGCCCTTACCCAAGGCTAGCATTGCCTTCTGTGCCCAGCCTCGGACCTGGGCTATGGGCTGCCCTGGCTGGCTGTGCTGGGGAAATTGCTGTATACAGCTCCAGACAAACTGCTCCGCTGGCCCTACAGATTGTCAGGAAGATTAAGCCTCGTAATCTGCTTTAATGACAGTCAACTCTGATGCCACTGTAATGAATCCAGGGAAGGGAGAGCAGGGGTGGCAAGCGGGGCCCTTACCATCTCCACGTCGGACACCGGCCCAAAGCTGGTCACGTAGATGTCTGTTTTGACTTCCGTCACGGTGCCTGCGGGACACGGAGACGAGCTGGGAGCGGAGCGGGGTCAGGGCTGGCGGGGTGCGGCTCTCCGCGGCGGGGCCCCTCGGGGACGCGGTGCGAGCGCAGCACTGGGGCCGCCCCGCAAGAGCGGGCGGGCAGGGGGCTGGCGGGGCACGGGAAACTTTCCCCCTTTGCCGCCCGCCTCTTGGGTTTTACTGCCTCCCTCCCGCCCGTGGGGATGGGACCCACCTCCCCGCGCCCGCTCGGACGACCCCCCTCCACCGGGAGCCGGAGAGCTGCCGCTCACCCTCCCGCACCGAGCCGTGGGCTCTCAGGTCCCGAGGGGACGGGCGTTCCCCTCTACCTCCACATCCCGGTCGGAGCCTGTTGTCGTAGCCGTCCAACAGCTTGTCGAGGATCCGAGTGACGTTTTCCGAGTAGAGGTTTCCCCCGTCGCCCTGGCCCCCCAGCGCCTTCTCTACGCTGCGAGGAGAGCCGAGTCCCGCCGTCAGCCCCCTCGCCTCAGCCCTCCCGCCGGACTCGTGCCTCTGCCCCTCGCCTCAGCCCTCCCGCCAAACTCGCGCCTGTCAAGGAATCGGCCCCCCGGGGAGAACAGAGAAGGGAAGGGGGCCCGGACCCCTCACCTGCTCCTCCAGGCTACGGCGGGGTTTGAGGGAGCCTTTAGGGGTCGGTGGGGCTGGGCGGGGAGAGCTCACTCACCTCACAGCGACGCATACCCAGGCGATGAGCAGAGCCATGCCTCAGGTATGTGCGAGGACGCTCAGGTGCCCTCAGACCCGTCAACTGGAGCAAGCGTCGGTGCTCATCCTTCCTTCCCCTCTTGGCCAGGGGCTCCGCCGGGTGAGGAGATCGGGGAGTCCGGCTGGCTCAGCCCCTTCCCCGTGGCCCTCGGCCGTCCTCTGCCCGGGGTGGGGAGGTGGGGGCTGTCTGTGGCCGTGTGTGTCCCTTGGATTTGCCACCGCCGTTCAGCCTCGTCTGACCGTTCCAGTGGGGGAATTAGGGTTTGAAGGGACGGTGCGCGGTCGGAGAGCAGTGACAATGATCGAATAAGGCATTAGGGGAGATTAAAAGGAAGAAATCCACTGCTAGTTTTGGCATGGAATTAGCAGGGACCCGTTAGGAAGTCTGGAAAAGCGCTGGCATCTTGCTGATAGAGATTATGTTAGAAATGGCCTCAGCTTTTATTATGTTTATGGTTCACAGGGAGATTATTATGCAGCTTCTGCATCATTAGAACTTTTTTTGGGGGGGGAACACCCAAAACCTACAGTTTCCAATTTACTGTCTTTTTGACCTTTCTCAACAGATTTCCTCATGATCAATCTTTCAGAACTGTACAGAGGGATTAAATATCTAAACATATTAATGTATGAACATTGAACCGTAAAAGTTGGTTCTGGTTCAGGGTTTTGGATTTTTTTTTTTTTTAATACTAAGCTGTTCTGGAGGGTTACATACACGGATTTCACTCAGACTTTAAACCAGGGCATTACTAGGACTTTCGTTAGAATTGGAGGTCCTTACTTTTAAACCACTGGGATTGTATATCATTACTAATTTTGTCCTGATAAGTATTGACTGGATCATTACTGTCCCCTCCTTCAGTAAGTGTGTTAATGTAGTCAGCCCTAAAGGAAAATAAGTTCAGGCTGCTCTAGCTTTGTCTGTGACCTTATTACTTCTTATAAAGCCAATGAATGGTGTAGCACCTATGTCATTTAGCTACACTGTAAACAAAGAAATTGATTCAATTTTCTTTCCTCGTGGTAATACAGAAGAACAAATAACTAGACCAAAGCAAATTAATTGTTTTCATAAAATTTTGTTGCATGAACCACATTTGCATCACCAGCTTCTAAGCAAATATATTTAATTATCAGGAAATGGAAGGTAAGTATTTGCATGAAACTAGGAGAACCATGTATTTATTCAGCAGTAAAACTAGATAAGTCCAACACTGGGGTTCAGTACTCAAGTTTTGTATTTAAGAGAGACTGTGATGCTACAAAACCAAGAGAATATAAGAATGCCATTAAAAATACAGGATATTCTCTGTCATTGAGTCCCTCTCCCTCTTGTCATGGGCAGTAGCATCATATAATCCACACAGGTGGGCTGGTTGCACACAGCCAGAGCTCTGGCTCTGCCTTTGAACAGTTGTGAACACCAAAGATGTGATCTCTGTGAATTCATCATGAGTTAGTATAGCTCAGTATTTTTGTTGATACTTGGAACCATTTATCTGCATGAATTTATTCACAGACAATAGCAAGGCATCTATGAAAACTCAAAAGTTTGTATGAACTACTAGGTAGAAAAGGGAAAAGTAGAAAAGAGAAACCAGCAAATCAGAACTTTCTGGGGGTTATGGTCTTCTATCTGGTCCTGATTTAAAACCTATCAGTTTGAAACTTTACCCCATTTTTAGAATATATTTGGTCTTACTGACATGTTTGAGGCTTTTGTGTGCATCATTCTTCTCAGAACATTAAAACTGCATTTAGCATATAAACACCACTAATACCCATTTTTTGAAATATGCTTCCATTAGTATTAAATATGTAAACACATTTTAAAGTCTTTTTTTTCTTGTTCTGGCTCCATTGGATAACTTTATTCACTGCTAAGAGATTTATGTTTTGTGGCTTACCTTATATCTCCTCTTGGAATAATGTCCTTTTCCTTTTTGAATGAAAGGAAAAAGAAGTCTTGGCAAAATGTTAGCGGGAGTATTCTAATTTCGTTCACAAAATGTGCAAGAGGAGCAAACGTTTTAAAATGAAGCACATGCTTGTCCAATCAGCATCCTCCACCTTAATTGCGCAGATCTAATTTGTCTTCTTTTAAAAGGTTTATTTTAATAGCTTCTTTTAATAAACATCTCCTGGGCATTAAAAGTCCAGTGCTACACTGGGCCACCAAACACTCCTTATTTCCTTTATTTGTGAATTAGACAAGAACATATTTTCTGTTGTTCGTATAATTTACAACAGCCTTTTGTTCAATAACACCCTGTTCCAAATTAGACTCCTGTTGTATAAAAAGCAGTCTGTCTCATTCACTAAGAGTAGACTAGGATGTGAGTCAGAGAAATGGAATATTTGTTTTTTTCCCCTGGAAATTGAGGGAGATTAATACATTTACTTTTTGGACCAGGTTGGACCTACAGTTCAGCAGCTGTTCTGGGACATCTGTGATGGTCTTGTGGATAAAGCATCTGTGTAAGTGCAGGGTCTGAGGAATTTGGGTTTAGATACATGCCCATTCATGGAAGCCTACTTCATAACTTATTTAGACTGAAAAATAGGTGCTTTGTGGAGAAAACAAAGAAAGAAAACAGAGAACAGAAACACTATATGAATTTAAATGTTCTAGCAGTGTGCTCTGTTTATCCTTTTCACTTAAGATAAGGCAAGCCAAGAACAGATAAACAATTCAGTATTTGCCTTCAAAATAAAAATATAGATCATGACACATCCTCAAACAGGATAGTTGCATTGAATCCCAGTGAGGTCTAGCAGCGGCATGTTCAGTTATCCAAGCTTAGTATTGCTACTGTAAGGAGCGTAGCGCACACCTCTCTATGCCAGCTTGCCCAGCTGAAAAGGATAATTTGCAGGAGTAACAAAGTAAATTAACATGGGATTTTGTGCTACACAGCTATTCCCTTTTCAGTCCCTGAGCTAGCTTTCATACTGCTACACAGCACTGGGCTTTGCTCTGTTGTTATATTACTTTTGAAATTAGTTAATGAATGCTGTAAATAAAGGAGTGCAAGTTGCAAGTTGGGAGCTGAATGTGAGTCCAAGTGCAGTGAATCAATGCCAGTTTAGAGCAAATGCACCTTAGTGTAATATGTGTATTGAAGAAGCTAGAGGAAAGCATACATGTGCATCAGCTTGAACACTCTCTGGACTCCCTTGTTGTCTGTTATTATCTCACTTCTGAGTCTAGCCTAACAATTTTTGCATGGCAGCATGAATCTCTGATGGCAAGGCAGATAACTTAGGCAAGTGGACTGCATTGTTTGAATGAGTCATATAATTTCAGTCTGGGATTTCCCTGCAGGAGAATAACATGATAATATTCTTTGTAAGGAATTTGCAGAGAAGAGTCAGACAGAGGCAAAAAAATCCCAAAGCCATTAAAAATATTCCAGCCTGCCTTCTAAAATGCTAAAACCAGCCTTTGCATCCTAAAGGGAGTAGAAGGGACTTTACTGTCTCTTGCAGAGCTAGATGGTTTCATGAGCTGAAATAGGCTTTGGATAGATTTTTTTAATCTAATTTATCTTGAACTTTCAGTTAATGTTTTCTTTTTGTGGATTTGGAATTTTCAGGAGTGAAACAGATATATTCCATTTCTCGGCAGTTTTAAAATTCTTTGAACCAAGAAGTTGTGTACTCCTGTATTTGTTTTCTAATTATGAAGAGAAATGCTCACGCTATCAAACACACAAATTCCTTTATCAGAGAAGATCAAACCACCAGCAAATTTTAATGAGACTGTGGTTATCAAGCCAATTGGAGAATAAACATAGCTGAGAAAATTATTTGGAAATCATAATTTTATAAGTGATCTGAGCAAGCTTTATAAAGGAATAGTGATCATGGAGACAAAAAGAGAAGTTTCTCAGGAGACAAATCTCATGGGAATAGTGAAAATATTTATCTTATCAAAGTCTTGTCAGCAACATATGCTTTGGGCATTTAAGCAAACAGAAAGTGGCATTAACTGGACAACAGCTTGGAAGAAGTGAATGGCAAATTGAGAAGTGTGGTGGCAAGATTACACTTTCCAGCTGCTAATTTTATCACCTTGTCATTAGCGCTGTGATGAAAGATTATATTTCTGATTCATTTGGGACTACTATTGCTGAAAATTAGATGAGTTTTGCAACAGTTGAAAACTTCCTGAGAAATGTGTTTGTTTTCTTCTTGACACTGAGGAATTTTGAAATGAAAATAGATATTCTGACTGAAGTTTCTGTGGCAACTAGCAAGTTAAAATATGACAAATTTGGCACCAAGGCTACAAGACTGCAGTTAAGTCGCTGGTATTTGCAGTTAATCTGACACGTGCTAACTGTTCAGCCCCTGACAGAGATGTGTGTCCCCCATTTCTTTTTCCTCAGTATCTACATACTAGAGAAGAAGAAATAAGCTTTTATGATGTGGATGTGATTACTAAATCAATTGAAGGGACATAGGGAAACTTTCTTTTAAAAGTACCCTTACTTTGTGGAAAAAAATTGGATTTCAAGGTTTTGGGTTTTTTTGTTTTTTTGGGTTTTTTTTTTTTTTTTTTTTACTAGCTCTATTTCTTTCCCAGTGAAGAAATTCATTTTATATATGATATACAGAGGAGATATAGGTAAACTAGTTTTATCCTTGTACAATTCTGTGTGAGATGCATGCCAGATTTCTATTCCTTCCTGGTCATCTTTCTGTCACAGGACAGTGTTTACTGTCTTTACCCTTTGAGTATATTTCTTCTGCCTTCAAAAATCTTCAGGGAGAATGTATTCACATATTGCTACCTATGCTGCTTGCTCCACCCTGCCACTGATAATGTTGAGTGTGGATGAGTCATCTGCTCACAGATTGCCTTATTGGTACCTTGCAACACAGGGAGCTGGCACAGGACAAGCAGCTTTCAGAACAGAGCGAACACGCGATGGTAAAGGTGCCTTTGTCCTGCTCATTCTTGTCCAGTACAAAGCTCAACCCCAGTGAAAAATAGTTTTCTAATTGATACGTACAAATTTGAGTTGTGCACCTGCAAACACATATACAAACATACATTCTTATTTTTACATATTAAATGCTTAAATATTTGAGCCTGTATGCATAGGAGTTTGAACTTGAGTTTGCTTTTATGTCCAGGAAAATCAAAGATCCAAACAGACAGAAACCATAACATATAGTTCCAAATCTCAGGTTGTTTCTTAGACATTATTCAGCGTGCAGTCTAGCATAAACACTTCAGTAAAGGAAGGAAGCTTGCTTTTGGCAGATCTACTGGGCAGCAAATTAAACAAATTCTTCATTAAACACTTTTGAAGGATATGGGACAGACTGCTGTTCAGTTGTTAGTACTTGGTCCACCTACTGTGGAAGTATATAAATGGCATTTCAAAGTACAGGTGGAACTGGCAAATCGATAAAAGTATTGTGAGGTTTCTTTTTTTTCTTGGTGATTTCTCAGTCGTAATAATGATTAAAGCTTTCTGGGAAATGCGAAGCATCCATGAATCATTCTATGGAAGCTGATAGTTCTCTCTAGATGCCTCATACACGTGCCATCTACAAATAACCTAAACCAAACTGAATCCCGTAGGCTCCTTCCCTGCTGTATAGAGGTGAAACACTGCAAAACAGGCATGGTGGGAACCACATAGGAGTAAGCTGTGTAACTCTCCCTTGCCTCAGTGCTGGAAAGACCTTTTCTTTTGTTAGCATTTTTGCCAGCTGCCATACCAGCCGCCTTTCAATATGGACTGACAAGGGGGCTCTTAGTTAATGGCAGAAACTGTCTCCTATTCCCAATTGCAGAGAGAAAGGAATCAGGGAGTGATACTATTTAAGAATCTGTGTCATCTTGTGCTTCTACGTGTCTCAGTCACCTTTTTTTAAGCACCATCACCAACAGTAGAGCTGATGGCTGAGAGATCATTCTGTAAGTGAATAAGGGAAGAAATGCTTTACTTTTTGGAACCTTGCTGGTTTTCCAGATGATCTCGTCTATGTAGTCAGGTTCCCAATTTTCTTATGCTATTTTAGTAGTGTGTGTTTGGAAGACAGACCTGTTTTAAAAGAGGATGTTCTCTCGTACCTCAGAGATACTATACAGAAAGCAAAAATCTGATTCACTAGATTATGTTAACTGTACTTGCTATTAATCATCCATTATTATTTCAATATAGGTAATCTTTACAGAGCCATTCACAACTAAAGAATGAGGCTTAGCCTTAATTTATCAGGAAGAGAATACTATCCTTTGTGTCAGGACAGATGGTTATAGTAGGGGAGAAGCAGATTCTACTGTATATTCTCTATTTTTCTGAGTCTCGCATAAACTTTCCCTCTTGACTGCATTGGCAAGTGTCTCAGTCCTAATCTAAAAGAAGCAAGTTCTCTGTATGTGACTGTCAACGCAGCACACATTGGCCCTACCTATGGTTGTTTGGGTATGTTTCCAGCAGAGGTGTAAGGTGCAAGCTCCAGGTGAGAAGGAAACCCTTCTTCAGCAGCAGCACCTGGGGTAGGAGGCCCTGGCAACTGCAGGTTCACTGCACCTGAATTTGTGTGAAGCTTAGTGAATTCAAACAGTGTTAACTAATAGTAATCCCCGTGATTATATAATAGTAATGGTGGTGGTAATTCTTTCTTTACACTGAACAGGAACTGTTTGACAAGAGAGAGGTGGTTTCTAGCCTGGCATTGTTCTTCACATTTCAAGAATCAGTGAAAACAGATTCTTAAGTCTCAAGATTTTTGAATTTTTGGAGGTCAGTCCTTTTCTACATTGTCTAGAGAGAATGCTAAACCCAAATGTGCTGTGAAAAAAGCCCAGTAAATCCATGCTGGCCTTTCATTAATTGTGTGGTAGTAGATAAATGGGTTTCTGTTCAGTCATGTAGATGGTAGACTATCAAGGATAGAGACAGATAGACAGAGCGTAGTCACATTCAATACCATTGTCTTTGATATAAAGATAAAGCTGCCTGGATAAAAATATGCAAGACTGCACAAGATAGAAAAGTTAGACAAGTGATTCAAGAAATTATAATATGCTGGTTAATAGTCTCTCCTTGAGCACATTTCCATAGGAGTACACCTTTAGAAATCAACCTAAAGGAGCAAACCCACTTTTCAGATGTGTATTTAATAAGTCTTTACCAACTATTACCTAATGAGGTTTATTTTGTTGTAGAGACTTAGGGTTAAATTTAATTTAATTTGTTTTCACATCATTTTTGGATAAAGGTAACTTTCTTATGAACTTACTTCTCAAATATGGATATTTCTATACTTGATTTTTCTTCCAAAAGTGTGATTAAAAATCTTCAATTCATTTTAGACCTGAAAGAAGGTGAATTAATGAACTTCTTATTTAATCTTCGGGGCGGGGAGTGTGTGGGTGGTGGTGGTGGTGTTTGTTTGCTTTTACACAAGTGGAATACAACAAAAGGGGGAGAGAGAGAGCGCGCGTGCGCTTGTTTGCCTCTTACTCAGGGTCACTTAAACCACTATGTTGCCAGAATGACTTCTTATGTGTCTACAGAATCCATATTTTTCTCTCAGAATCCTATAGTTCACTGGTTTTTGGGTTGTATGTTAGCTAACAAACTAATGTAGAAGTGTTAATTTATTGCAGTAGCTCTGAATAAGATGAATGTATGTTAGATGCAGAATGTCTTAACTATATATTTTATTATGCTAAACATATTAATATTTCAGTCTGGAATAACTGTGGAATACATTGATAACCAGTATTATCCCCTCTAGCTCACACTCCTTGACTGTGATCAGAGATTGGATTTATGTCACTTCCCTGTAGATATTCACCTAAGCACTTTAGTAAAATTAATTCATCTATATTTGTCTCTGTTTTATATATTCTCTCAGAAACAGTTATATAATTGAAATACATAATTTAAATGCATGAGTTCCAAAGTCATGTGCTTGTATTTTTATACATTTAAGAACGCGCTATTAGCTGCATACTCAGTTAAACAGAAAGCAAGCACCTCATCTAAGTTGTTTGGCAATCACAAGTTAAACCATCTTTTAAATATTGCATACTATAGAGCACCATTTATAAGAAACCTGTTAAGATAAATATATGAAATGAAAATTTCTAATTGTCCCTTTTAGTGTTGCAAATAATTTTCATGTAATTGTAACTGTCAGTCTTTCCCCTCCTTCTTCCCCACCCCCTCCCAGGAAAAAAAAGGGGGGAGGGGGGAAGAAATAAGATTTCTCAAATTATTACTTGTGGATTGTTTGGTAATCCTTAAAGTTTTCTCATTATTTTTCTTTGTTTCACAATATTAAAACTTCTTTTACCTCCCATGTTGGAGATTATTTTGTATGCTTGCATAAAACACCCCTTCTGACATGTGAATCTTTCCTTCTTGTTGACTGCTTAGATAGAGATAAGTCGGTTAAGTGCTCCTTAAATAGGTTCATTCTCAACAGTTGCTTGAAGTTATTAGGAAAGATTATATGGTCGCATTATAGAAACAAGCAAGATGTATGTTTAATGCTCTGTATTAGTAAAAAGAATAAGAAAATATTTTATTCTCAACTTTCCTGACATATTGAAAACAATACAAATGACAGTTATCACAGATTTTACCTGTGGAGCTAACAGCTTTTTCTCTCTCTCAACCTTTGTATTCACCTAACCTGCATATTAATCATAACAGTATTGAAATGTACTTGTTATTTTACATCAATCTTATATTTGAGCATCATTAAAGTTACAGTACTGTAAAAGATTAACCTTCCAATCAGCTTGAAAAATGTAGCCTGTCTTTGTAAATCTCCTTCTGAGAGATTTTATACTCAAATATTTTGCTTACCTGTTTGCAAAGATTTCAGAGTATCAAATGAATGCACTAAACTACTAGTTGGTCATACTGCAAAAATCTATATGCCCTTTCTTATGTTGCAGTTAAATCACTATATATTTACATCCAAGGTGCTGCATTTATTCCTTTTCTAGGAAATGTTGCTAGGCCTCTTAGAGAACATGAAACTGTTAGTTACTTTGCTGTATACTTCTGTAATGATTGTCCCTAAATGCTTTAACATAACTAGCTATCTTAGTCAATTGACACATGTATTTGAAGGCTTCAAATGAAGCCTAATATAATACAGTTTTAGGACACAAATTTTTGTCTATTTTTGCACCCTCTCCTAGCATAAAAAGTAAACATTATTTACGTGTAAATATTTAAAAAAATAACCAAAACAACAGTGTGAGCTGTGGAGAAAAAAAAAAACAAACACCACAACACAACAGAAACATGTAAATTATTTTCAATAAATATATTAAGTATCTTCTCCCAATGAAATCCTGAATAAGAAGATAATTTAAAGATGCAGGTTTATTTCAAAAATTTTATGCAGAATTATTTATATAGACAATTATGTGAATCAAAAAGATTATTAGATTGCTCATGTATTTGTTACATATTTAACATAAAACAATTTATGATGCATTTCACAGAAAAGCCATATAATCTATTAATATTTTAATAATTTGCTCTTTAACAGTCTTACAATTCTTAAGAATTTTGAATCATCTGCCCCTCTTGTACAACAGCATTCAAAATTGTTATTTATTGCAGATTTTTTCTATCTTCAGAGATTTATGGTAGTGCATATACTATTCTTTACTACTATTTTTACAATGGATAAAATGATATTTCTCAGATTAGCATCTTGGAATCAGTAATTTGTCACCGGTTATAAAATATGGAAACACTAATTAGAATAAGTGCTTTCTAGATATTTATAGTCCTAACTAGAAAGGGGATCTGGCAGGGGCTGAAATGAAAGACACAGAGAGAGAGAAAATAGGGAAATTGTTTGCTTCAAATACCTGCCAGATATTCTTTGACATGATATATGGTGAAAAAATGAAATATATTCTAGTATAATTTTATTATAGTAGATATAGTACTCAGAGGCTTCTCAAGTTGCTAACACTTCTATCTTAATGAAAAATTGTTCCTTTCAGTCTTGAAATAGAAAGATACATAAATAAACACAGTGTCAAGAGCTGGATTGAAGTGAATTCTTGATAGTTCTTTGTATATAGATGATATTCCGGACAAATATTCCAGCCCTGTTCATATTACTTAGTGAACTCTCCCATCTTCCATTATAATCATCAGGACTCTTGCAAATAAACAAACATGGACAAGGATTATGAAATCTGATCCTGAATATTGGTTCTTATGTATAGACTTATGGAGGGAGAGATGTAATACAGAACTCTTGGTTTTGCTGAACAAGATGGCAGTGAACTTTTCTATGCAGAAAAGCTCTAGACGTCAGGTACACAGTGACTGAAAGAGTTGGGTTGCTACTTTACTTTGAACCTTGGAGAAAGAAAGTCTAAGTCAGCAGTTGCATTATGTCACACATAGTAAGACAAATATAACGTGTATGTCTACTTGCAACAACAACAAAAAAAACCCCATGTGCTTTTATCCACAGGCTGCATGGTGTTAATTTGTATAGAGAGTAGTTGTAGCATAAGCATGGACATTGTATTTGTATTTTCCAATCAAGTGAGGCTGTAGTTGAGCAGATTTATTAGAATGCTTGCTATCAAACCTACAGTTTCATGGGATGGTGCCTGTCTGTTACCAAACCATTCATCTCCTTCCACCTCACCATTGGTAATTTTACTTTCCATAGCCTCATTCAAACTTGATAATAGTGAAATAACCCATCAACTTAAAATTAAATCCATCTGAAAGTATATATTTGGTTCACCTAAAAGGTTTCCATTTCCTCCACTGTTTTGGCAGCTTTGTGTTTATTCGTTCTTATATAAAGATATATTACCTACTATATACATCCATATAAATATATAATCTTAATCAGCACTGCCATCTTTTCATGTATGTATTAATACATGTTATATATAAGAGACAAAATAGTTTAGGCAGTGGACAAAAAAACATTACGTTATAGGACAACTAGAGGAAAAATAGCAGTTTAATGGCAGCTATTTTTATCCTCTTTATCCTATTTCCCAGTATAATTATTTCTGGATCAGTGTCCTCCTTTCCGCATGCAGGCTTCTGTGAATATACCATTTTTTTTTTCCCTTTGCTGTAATATATCCTTTTAATTTGTTTTTCCCAAATTTTATAGCTACCCTTTCTTCATTTCTCACAAAACAGTCATAGCATTTTAAAAAATCTTGCTTAATGCTTATATTATTTTGTAAGCACATTATTTCCATTCAGAAATGTCAGTCCTTTCTTTCTGACAGTATTGGTATTTCTAATTGAATCTTTTAACATGATTTCTCTGTGCAAATGTTACAGTTGTAGATAATAAAAAACAGATGCTATTCCTCTCAGTTTAATCAGTGTGTTGGGTCATAGTGGCGTTAAGGTTCTAACATAAATTCAGCTTTCTAAAATCTCAGTGCTTGAGTACATGGAGAGAAGGATACTGATTCCCTTTGAAATGCCTTCAGATCAATGGATGAAACTGGTGATCAGTGGATGAAAACTGTTGTGTTTAATTTCTGAACTGATGAGACTGTAATACTGTGTTTGCTACGTTTGACATGTATGGGAGCTAGATTGGATAAAGAACAGCTTCTGCCCAACAAATTTTCAACAGAGAAGGCAGTTCCACTATCTGCATAGTGTATTACTGTGCTTATTTTTTCCATAATTGTTACCCAAAGTTTAAGTGAATATAATTCTCTGTCACCAAACTTTAAACTTTTTCCCAGGTAGCCTTTGCTTTAAAAATAGTGTTTAAAAATGCTACAGCAGTAATTTTAGATTACTTGTCTCTGTTAACTTTTGCCAGCTGCATTGTGTCCAATGAGTTCTGTCCACCTTTACATGCCAGCCAAATGTAGTGTCTCCCTGCAGACTCATGATTTTACGCCTTTGAAGCCTCAGCTGCTTCTTGTTTAGCTTAGCTACCCCAAAATCTGAAATTATTAGTAGTGACCTTACTTGCATGTACTGTTCTAATATTTTTGTGTGAACCCTACAAGCACATATGTTTAAGCCCACATAAATGCAAGAATACTGATACATGACAGTTAAATAGCATATATAAATCTTGCCTCATGAGAAGACTACAGCTGACAAGAAGATGGGATAGTCTTGTAAAGGCCCAGGTCTTACTAAAATTTGTTTCTGTGTACAACTTTGTATAAAAGTCCACACTTGTGATGAAGGACAAATTATAGTAATAGCCAAATGGAAAAATTCTGATGATAATAAAATTTCGTATTGAAGTCTGTTTGTCAAAATAAATACTTTGAGGGAACTCTTGAGTTTTGTCTCAGCTGCAGAGAACCTCGGGCTTCTTCCTATGAGGAACATCTGTAGGCTTCTGAAGCTTTTCTGACCCAGGTCCTCAGCAGTCACATTGTCTGCTAAATAGAGGAGCATGATCTAAGCCTTTGGGCTTGTCTTTCCATCAGCAGCTCTGGAGAGAGTGGCCACTTGCCATGTCTTATTATCTGGGCTGCCATTATCCACAGATCAGGAAAGCCCTCCTGGAAGGCTGCAATAAAATGGAAGTTTTGCAGAGAATGTCTGTCTTTCTGGATTTTGCTGACCATCATAAATTCAAATGTCAAAATCCATTGCAAAAAAACCTTTGCCTTTTCCTAATCAAGGGTAATGGTGATACTACCTTCCTTGTCCTTCCTTTCTCTTATGTGTCTGCCTTACGGGTTTAGATTATTTAGCTTCCAGAGGTCTGTTGATAATCTTAGTTTCTACACTGCCTAGTAAAATTGGATCTTGTGGTGCTACTGCATGACAGCCTTTATTGATGGGGTAACATTTATCTACTGAAGCTTTGAAAATTATTAATCAAATACATCATGGGAATTCCCAGCTTTCCTCAATAATGTATTTTTTAAATCAACAGCAGATTTAACAGCTAAATTCCAGTCAAAAATTCTTTCTGTGGGAGAACTGTTGAATGTCTGTCAGTTTCAGCAACCAAAGACTACCAGATAATTCCAGTTATCATTGTCTGACAAGTAGCATTTTATCAACAGAAAAAAAAATTAGTTTTACTAACGTATCTTCCCAAGTAAAATATCTTCAGACCTTGGTCTTCTTTGTTCTGATTATTTCCTATTATGTCCTAGAAAATTAAAAAAATACAAAGTCACTTTACTTTTTCCTGTTCCTAATATCATATTTATAGCTTTTTTTTTGGTATCTGAGATAAGAAAAGGAGCAATATACTTTCATAAAATCATAAAATAATTTAAGTTAGAATGGACCTCTGGAGGTCATCTGTTCTAGCCCCCTGCTTGAAGATTGGATCCAGCTCCAAAGTCAAATCAATTTGCCTAAGGTCAAATCTACCTCAGTTTTGAGTGTTTCCAAGGATGGAATTTCACAGCCTTTCTGGGTAGTGTGTTCCAATGTTTGATCTATCTTCCTATGAATTTTTATTCCTACTTATCTAGCTGGAAATTCCATTCTTGCAATTTTTCTTCATTTTATATTAGTGCATTAATACAGTTTACCAGAAAGTAAAGAAACAATCCAAATCTTCTCAATGTGTAACACAAAACCTATCTAGAAGTGGGAGGAAAGGTGTGATTTGTGTTCAGTTTTCCTGTACTGCATCAAAAGTTAGTCCTGTCATCAGTGAAACTCTTACTGTGTTTGAAAATTAACCTTCCTCCCTACCCCTTCTGATCTACCTTGTGTGTATTGCTGCTGACAGTCTGCACAAGTTAGCTGAAATGCCAGAAAGCAATAAAACTACATAATCAGCATTTGACACTGTTTATGAACAACAGGAAATAATAATAGTCTATGTCACAGAGTGTAACAGAGAATGTGAAATTGTGGGTGAAAAAGGGAAAGGAGGGGAATGGGGTGTAATAATGACAGAGTAGCAATGAGCCTTCTTTAGCCCACAGGGCCCTACCACAATGTCGTTTCAAAAGTATTCGTATTGAATGTACTCTGAGTACCTGAAGGAGAGAAAGTATTCTTAGAACCAACATTAATAAAAGAAAATACTGATCTAGCTAGGTTTTGCAATGGTTTTGACAAATGCAGATACCTAACAAAACAATGAAAGTTCAACAAAAGTTGAACAGAAGTTGATTGCTACACATCAATTTCATTTGTTTTCCTATCTCCATCTACTGGGAGGAGGCTATATTACACAATTGCCTGCATTGACATGTGTGGTTGCCTAGACTTTAAGACTACTTTAGCACTCAGCTAAATTTTTATGTTATGCATCACATTAAATTACTGCAATAACCAATTAAGATAATATGCATGTGAATCAGGTATTTTTTTTCTTGAATATATTGTTAGTAATCCTATTTTCAGCTTCCTCTGCCCTATAATTTATAGGCGCAAAGTTTTGGAGAGTAGCAATAGAAGTGAAATATATTGATCATGAGTATTAAGGCATCATTGATTTTTATTAATTTGTTTTTGGTTCATAGCACTAATTAATTGTATTAGTAGTAATATGCACTTATTAAAGCATTTACAAAAATATTTAATTTATTGCAATAGCAGTCTGTAAAGTTTAACCGTTCGGTTATGACTACAGCCGCAAATCTTGTGGAATTCCACTGGTAAATTCTCTAAAAGTAGAGGCATTAGTGCTTTAAAATTGCCTTAATAAAAAGTGTATTATTTTCCATACCCTTATGAAAGTTACTTTACCTTTTATGGCCATTATGAATTTCCACAGCTGTGGAAATTTTGGTCATGTTCTCTCATTTCTTTATCCACAATGTGCTGAATTCCTTTTTTGTAAGTAAAGAAGAAAGTAGGGTTGGACATCTGTAGGTCATTGGACCAATTGAGATTTACATGACTATTCTGCATGATTATTGCTGATCACATGTTCTGGAGGCACTAGAAATTCATAGCACAGCAGCTGCTGGTCTTGAAGTTTACTTTTTTGTGGTACACCAGAAGCCCAATGTGACTAAGTGTAGAGTACTATTCAAGAAGAATGTTTTTTGCCCAGCCTTTACTCCGTGCCATATTTTACTAAAATATTTTTGTCTGAGCAAAAACTATGTATACAGATATTCATTCAACCGCATGTGAATCCAACCAGTTATCTGACTCAACTCTTGCTTGAACTTCCCAGTTTATTTTTACTTTTATTTGAACATAGTTATGTGAGTAACTTTTGCTCATTAGGAGACATGATCCTGATTTTTTTTTTTGTAATTGGAACAGAATCTGAAAATTTTACTACTTATTTCAAGAAGATGATCACGCTATTATTTATGTGTTTTCTTCTATCTGAACTATGATCAAACTGAAGTTTTGATGTGCATTCATCATTTGTTAATTTTGATCCAAAGTCAGTAACAATGATATAAAGATGGTTATGATATGAAGAAAATTATAGTGGTCTCTAATTAATGAATTTTGCAGTTTATTTGTATTTTAACAATCAAATTAGATGGATTTTATATAACCAGCTGAAATGCAGATTGTCTTAATGTATATGTGTTTCTTGACATACTGGGCAATAAAGCCTTGGTTTCTGTCGTGGTTTAACCCCAGCCGGCAACTAAGCACCACGCAGCCGCTCACTTACTCCCCCCCCAGTGGGATGGAAGAGAGAATCTGAAGGGTAAAAGTGAGAAAACTCGTGGGTTGAGATAAAGACAGTTTAATAGGTAAAGCAAAAGCTGCGTGCACAAGCAAAGCAAAACAAGGAATTCATTCACTCCTTCCCNCTGGAAATTCCATTCTTGCAATTTTTCTTCATTTTATATTAGTGCATTAATACAGTTTACCAGAAAGTAAAGAAACAATCCAAATCTTCTCAATGTGTAACACAAAACCTATCTAGAAGTGGGAGGAAAGGTGTGATTTGTGTTCAGTTTTCCTGTACTGCATCAAAAGTTAGTCCTGTCATCAGTGAAACTCTTACTGTGTTTGAAAATTAACCTTCCTCCCTACCCCTTCTGATCTACCTTGTGTGTATTGCTGCTGACAGTCTGCACAAGTTAGCTGAAATGCCAGAAAGCAATAAAACTACATAATCAGCATTTGACACTGTTTATGAACAACAGGAAATAATAATAGTCTATGTCACAGAGTGTAACAGAGAATGTGAAATTGTGGGTGAAAAAGGGAAAGGAGGGGAATGGGGTGTAATAATGACAGAGTAGCAATGAGCCTTCTTTAGCCCACAGGGCCCTACCACAATGTCGTTTCAAAAGTATTCGTATTGAATGTACTCTGAGTACCTGAAGGAGAGAAAGTATTCTTAGAACCAACATTAATAAAAGAAAATACTGATCTAGCTAGGTTTTGCAATGGTTTTGACAAATGCAGATACCTAACAAAACAATGAAAGTTCAACAAAAGTTGAACAGAAGTTGATTGCTACACATCAATTTCATTTGTTTTCCTATCTCCATCTACTGGGAGGAGGCTATATTACACAATTGCCTGCATTGACATGTGTGGTTGCCTAGACTTTAAGACTACTTTAGCACTCAGCTAAATTTTTATGTTATGCATCACATTAAATTACTGCAATAACCAATTAAGATAATATGCATGTGAATCAGGTATTTTTTTTCTTGAATATATTGTTAGTAATCCTATTTTCAGCTTCCTCTGCCCTATAATTTATAGGCGCAAAGTTTTGGAGAGTAGCAATAGAAGTGAAATATATTGATCATGAGTATTAAGGCATCATTGATTTTTATTAATTTGTTTTTGGTTCATAGCACTAATTAATTGTATTAGTAGTAATATGCACTTATTAAAGCATTTACAAAAATATTTAATTTATTGCAATAGCAGTCTGTAAAGTTTAACCGTTCGGTTATGACTACAGCCGCAAATCTTGTGGAATTCCACTGGTAAATTCTCTAAAAGTAGAGGCATTAGTGCTTTAAAATTGCCTTAATAAAAAGTGTATTATTTTCCATACCCTTATGAAAGTTACTTTACCTTTTATGGCCATTATGAATTTCCACAGCTGTGGAAATTTTGGTCATGTTCTCTCATTTCTTTATCCACAATGTGCTGAATTCCTTTTTTGTAAGTAAAGAAGAAAGTAGGGTTGGACATCTGTAGGTCATTGGACCAATTGAGATTTACATGACTATTCTGCATGATTATTGCTGATCACATGTTCTGGAGGCACTAGAAATTCATAGCACAGCAGCTGCTGGTCTTGAAGTTTACTTTTTTATGGTACACCAGAAGCCCAATTTGACTAAGTGTAGAGTACTATTCAAGAAGAATGTTTTTTGCCCAGCCTTTACTCCGTGCCATATTTTACTAAAATATTTTTGTCTGAGCAAAAACTATGTATACAGATATTNAAACGTGTAACGGTTACATAGCCCCATACTAGCTACTATGAAGAAAATTAACTCTATCCCAGCCAAAACCAGCACAGTTTGAAGGCCAGGAGATTCCAGGTGCATCAAAATTGAGTTTAGAATTCTATTGTATTTCAAGAACTCATACCAAATATTACCACTTACCTCAGCTGGCCCTAGCCAGATACAAAAATATGGCTACGTATGGAAGTATTATGAAGTCCATAGATTTTGCTCTCAGAAGTATGGAATATCTTTTCCTAAGGAAAGGATATCCATGCCTTTAAATTTAAGAATTACATATCTACTAACTGAGCAGGAGCCTTAAAATGAGGCTTTCCTTTGAAAGGACAATGACTTAAGGTATGATGGATGATTTCTTTCTATGTGATGTTACAGATTCTCACTCATGTAAATATAGAAGACAACAAAAGATTAAAATGAACAATCGGTATTCAAAAAGCAACTATTCTTGGTAAAATACACAATAACTGGTATTCAACAGCTGAGAAATACATGATTGAAGTGTAACAGCTTTTTTGTTCAGGAATTCATTAATGAAGGACAGCTCATCCCTTCTGTAATGCAAACCATGAACTGTGTTTTGAAATCTAGTTATTTTCTCTGTTATATATTATTTAGAGAATTTATGATAATCCTCTTGAGATCTGACCGCTTTGCAAATCAGCAAGGTATGAAAGGATAACACCTGCATAGTACTCCTGCTCTCCGAGGTACTTTTTATAGATTGATTTTTGGTTTTGCAAAGTGTAATTCATGCATGTTATGTTGAAAGTCCTGCTTGAAATTGTTGACAGCTTGAACTTCTGACTGGGTCAGTCAACAGCAGCATCTATATACAGAGCTGAGCTGTATACACTGAGGAAAGTAGTAGATATTTGTCTTTATGCAATTCTGTCTCAAAACAGCAACCTAATAAAAATCTGTTGTATATTCCCCATTTCAAAGAGCTATTCAGTGTATACTACAGGTGTGAGCAATTTTCTCCCTCTCTGCAAAACTTGCCCCATCTAAACCTGAAACTGTCTTTGCATAATTCCTAAAATTCTGTAATGTCATTCAGCAAGCAAAGTCTCAATTCTGTGATTACCTTGCTAGCAACATTTAAATAATCTAATAAAAATGTTTTTAGTAAGCTTTTCTGATCTTTCTACTTCTTCCAAATCTTATTACCATCTCTAATTTTTGCAATAAGAAATGGGTCTTAAAAATTTTTCGAGGATTATAGCACAAATAAATCATCCAATTTAATGAAACATTAAACATAGAGCTTAAATGCGGTTCAGTAAAATCGTTAGCTGATCTACACTAGAGATATGATATGATAGTGATTTAACTTGGAGTCCTTTCAGGAACTACCTTACCTCTTCCACTACAACTCTACCAAAAGAATTGGGGGTGGTGCAGGGTGGTGTTTGTTTTGCTTGTTTTCCCCTAATCTTTCCAGTTATTCAGATGATGATTAAAATACCTACATTTCTTGAATAATGCTAAAGATGACTGAGGAAGTAAATAGATATTTTGGAATAGAACTGATAGTGCATAGAAGTATGATTAAAACTAAAAGAAGGTTGCAGGTGGACTGGAAGAAAAATGTATGACCTTTTTGGTATATCTTTAATAGTTGTTGTCTATAGTTACACTTATGCAACTTGCATGCTTCAGTCCCTATAAAGACAGTTATTTCTTTGAGCACACTTATGCATTTATGTTCAATACAGGTGAACATACTTGTATGTATTCAAGTTAACTGATTTTTCTCAGCTTCAGTATCTCAGGCTTAGGGTCTTTTCTTGCTTCTTGCAAGTAATAAATTTGTCAGCTTTGTCAGAAAATACAGTTTAGGTACTGAAATTTTATTCTTCTGAGAAATAAGAAAGATTTTAACTCCTAAAACTGTGTTAATGGGACAAAAGGGGACTTAAAAATTCAGATTAACTTTTCCTTATTTAAAGAACACCTCCACTCTGAGAACACTCAGAATTCAGGAGCCTTTGCAACATAAGCAAATTCTCCTAACAAATCTCTTCCTCATTCCTAAAACAATGACTACCCCATCTCTAAAAGAACTCATTAGGGTAAGAAAGAAAGCATTGGATGTTAGCATTGCTTTTATTTTGGAACTCAATAATATAATCACCAGAATTATCAAAATTGTCTTCTGTTTTGAAATGTCCAAACTGAAAGCTAAAATGGTCTAGTTTTTTTAGAGAATATCCAGTCACTTTCAGAAAAGTGTTCTAGCTTAACTCAATATCTTCAGAAACTCAGTCATAATGTGAAGATGTTGAAGCAAACCGTTTCAAGAGGTGTACACAAGTTCAGTACTCCTGAATTTTTCTAACAATGCGTGAAAGGTAATTTTTTTAAAAAATCTGTCCACAGCTTTTCTGTGGTTATAAGCAAACTGAAAATTATGAAATATTTATCAAGTAATGAACCTTTAATATGAGTTTTTCAAGAGAAAACAGGAAGTTACGAAAAAGTTTTAAGAAAAGTTTTTGAGATTTTGGATTTTGCATTTTAGAAAGGGTAATTGGTAAACCAAAATCCAAATAAAAGACTATAATTCTGCTTAATAAATAAAGAATTATGTAGGATCTGATATGTGATCTGAAGCTCACTTTTCTTTTAGAGTTAATGCAGAAGGTGATAAGGTAAATCCTTATTGTTTACTGTTGTATAGAGAGTTTAATCCCAAATTCTTAAGGGGAGGGAGGGAGAAAGGAGGGAGGGAAGAGGAAATCCAGATACGTAGTGCAAGATTTTCTTAAATTTTTTTTTTTTAATGCCATGTATTTTCAGACTAACAATTTAGCGTCCAAATGAAAGAAACATTTTCATAATGCATCACAAAAATTAATTACTGGAAAAATATTAATTGTTTGGACTTATAGAAAAATTCCTCCTTTTCTCAATGTTCTCATCTCCAACAGAGTGTAGTAGAGGAATTCATTTGCAAACTTATTAGCACAGTAATGCAAATAATTTTCCAGGAAATAAGGTTGTTAGAAAGTTCAGTAGTTTATGGCCCGATTTGAAGCCTGTTGAAATGTTTCCCTTTTAAGAACATGGATCAACCCTTAATATATCATATGGAAGTCAATACCCAAAATTCCAGTTTCCTTTTACTCCAAACAACCTTAAAGCCTTCTGCTTTCCCAGGCAAAACAAAATAGCTTTGTTGAGCTTAAGCCCCTGAGTTATAGCCTCGTGAAGTGGGAATTTAAGTAAATATTGTACATAAACTTATCAATGTTATAAATATCCAATTTTTGATAATTCATGGATTTGCCCTCCAAATTGCATACATAATGCTACTATGTTAAAGGAACTAAAACTGATTAGAATATTTGATATGTAAGATACGCTGTCCTGAACACAGGAGTCTTTCACTTTTAAATCTAGAACGCTGTTGTGTGTCTGAAGACTAATAGCAATATTTTGAGTGCCTTCAGGTTTCAAAAATGTTTTAATTAGTACATGTTTCTAAATGTTTAAGGGTATTTTGATGTGGAAATTAAAATTAATATCACCCATCTCTTAGATGCCAGTTAACCATTTATTCACATTGAGTCCTACCAAATATTTTGGCCTAAGAGAAGAAAATATTTTTTCTTGTTTAAGATTTATTTCTACCCCAGTTAAAATTGCTGTACATCTGCTAACATGGGTTAAGTTCCATAAATCATAACTCAAGGGAAAACTAATCCCTTAGAGTAGTTAAATTGTAATTCTCAACTCTATCATCTTACAAAGGTTTTGTTCAAGATTCCAGTTTGATTGTCCCGATCATTACAAAGTCTCTAAATTTGTTGCTTAGAAAAAATGAGGTAATGCTTCCCCTACTGGTTTATTTTATTACTTTAGTAATATAAAAAGGTTAAGCTACAGATGCTTTGTGCACATAGTTATCCTGCCATTATGACTTGAATATTAAAAAAAAAAAAAAAAAAAAAAAAAAAAGAAGTTCCAGGATTCCAGAACTACAATTCCAATTCTTATATCAATCAACTGGATTGTTGATGCATTGTCATCCTTCCCTTCCTCAGTTTGTGGTAGCTTGAAAGTGTCCAATTTCAAGTGTCGCTTTTCTCCCTGGCATGAGCAGAATGGAGCACATTTGTAAGTTGCTAAAGTTGCCACGTTACTAACGAAGCTCATTTATGGGCTCAGGATAAGCATTTGGCAGAGATTTACTAAATTCTTGCTGCAATTATGTCATCACAAGAATATTTGAGGTAAATAACAAGACTGTTTATCCACATCAGTAGATAGGGTCATGGAACGTGAATATGTGGAGACTTCTCCAGTACTCTGGTGCATAATAGGTTGTTTTAAGATCTTTTATTTGAAACATTCTCATTACTCCCATTTTCACAGCAGATATCTTTTTCTTGATCATGGGAAAGTCTGACAGTGGAGATTCACTTATGACAGCAAAACTTAATCAGATTTGGTTTTATAAGCTGCAATAGAATCACCACTTCCCAGCAATACTTTTTTTGTTTTAATTAATTTAGGCAGTGCGCAAAACCTGCAAACATTTCCTTAGATCTATATAGTCATCCTTTTCTCAGATGATGGTCAGCAACTTATTTCGAAGCAGAAATTCCATTTGTTGCTGCCAGATCTACGGTTGAGAAAGATGAGTGGAAAAAGCTAGGCTTTTTGGATGAATGTGTAGGACCAGAACCTAAATTTGAATGGTTAACACTTTCTTCTGGAGTTTCAGAGAGCATTAGAAATTGCTTCTCTCCCTTTCTCCAGGTGAGAATAAGAAAACCCTTGGAAGGGAAAGCCATACATTATAACTAGGATACCTGAAGGGTGTGCATTTTAGAATCTGCTTTTATAAAACTAAAACATCTTTTAAAAAAGATTACTGAGTTCCGAACAGCTTTCTGCTGCCTTTCGCTCTTAACTTCAACTCCCTATAGCAGATTTGATCTCTTTATCAAAACTTGATGGGCAGGTGGCTTTGAAAATTAGTAAACTTGTTAATCATAACTCATTGCTAAGTGTCTATTTTACCTACCTTGCAAGTAGCCCTTCTTCTGGGTAACACACTGATGATAGGAGCACATGTCCTTACTTGTTTCCCATTTTACAGTATCATTTTCTGATCTGAAGGAGACTTTGAAATGAGAAGTAGAGAGGTGAGTGATGGGTATCTAGCCCTTGCAGCAGGGAGGGAGGAATGCAGAAGCCATTCTGCTTGCACATGTCCCATCAGCCAGTCAGAGCTCCCAGGGCACAGCCTGACAAGAAAGATGCCTTAATATGTACTTTTCTCTCAAAAAACCAAGTCCAATAATAACAAAATAACTTTCTTACTAGATTGTAAATTGAGTCTGAATTAAAAAATCCAGAAGTACATTTGCCCTCTCAAATGTGTGTTATGATAGTCTCACCTCTTCTTCTTCTCCCCACCCCGGGACATGATTTGGTGTACCATGATCACAAGAAAGTGACGATGAAATGAATGTAATCAAATAATTGTAAAAAATATTTTATTTTGAAAGTAGTGAAACTAAATGAAGACTTCATTTTGTACATTGCAGGCTATATATTGAAAATTTGAAAACATTCTGATTTTGAATTTGAGAGACTTCGATGGAATATGACTTCCAGGTGCAAGACACTCTGTACTTTTTAGTTACTTCAAATAATGTTTCCAAATGACCCATTGCTTCTTAACATCTCAAAACTGGTGTAATTGCTAGACAAAAAGAGAAGGTCTGTAACAACTAGACACGTTGTCCAGCAATGCTGAAGACCATGAGATGGGTTTACTAGGGGAATATCTATTTAGGTGCTTTGACAATACAGTCAGTTGTTTAACAATTATTTAAAGGCAATTTAGACAGCTATATCTACTTTCCACTGAATTTCACTTAGTCACTTCTGTAAATCCCATATGTATCTTCTGCATCTTTAGGCACTTTAAATATCTGGCCCAAAGGCAGCTGAGTAGCTGAAATCTGTTAAAACTATGGACAGACTTCTGTTTTCGAGTACTGGAAGAGAATCACATTTTTAAGGCTAGTCCTCAAATTAGTAAGAGTTTCAACCTTGGAAACTGTTGTTCAATGAGGATATTAAAATTGTTTGTGACATTTAGTCAGTGTGACCTGTTAAAAACATCTGTAGGTATTACTTTTCACTACCATAACTGATTTTGTAAGAAATGTAACCACAACTGCAGTACTTTCATCAACTTTCCTTTTTCCCCTTTCTTTTTCCTCTCATTTGGAGATTAAACTATTAAACATTCCTGGCTGAATACCAATTCTAATATTTTGTAAAATTAACAAATCATGAATTAAAGTAAATATAGCTGTTTCTTTGTAGGAACAGAATTCTGTTAATTTTCTAAGTAACAAACTCCTACAGAACAGGAGACATAAATTATAATGCTTGGTATTGTTTTTTGTTTTGGTTTGTTTTTTTTTAAAATATATATGCTAAGCTTTTCTACTTTTTTTAAGCTTACACAGTAGTATGGACTAAGGATGAGTAAAGCCCCCACTGTTGAGGTTTCAATTCTAAAACAAGCATCCAAATCCTTTGATGGTTTTGTTTAACAGATGACTCATATAACCAACACAATGGGAAACATATCTTCATATACAACCGTCTGTCATGATGCCATGCCAGAACACAGAAGGGGAGAATGGACAATGTTTTCCCTTTCTAGTCTCAATTGATATTATTATTTGTTTTTCTTGATATTATCTGACTGAATGATTCAAGAGGGTACCAAATGCATCATATAATATGTTAAATCTGTGCACAAAATATGCATGGCTTCATAATAAATATAAATATTCACTCTAAAAAAAGGTAGATATGACTGAAGGTTAAGATTAGAGAGAGTGCTAGTATGATCTCAGGCCAATACTGTTTATTCTTTTTTTTGGCACCTATTCTTATAATGAATCAACTCATATAAAAATGGGAAGCTTATAGCCTACAAAAACTTATTCATACTTTAATGCTGAGTTTTCAGGCTAGAGGGTTTTTTTAATTATTAATCATTAAGGGTGTCTGAAGATATAATTTCATATAAAACACGGAACATTGCTGCAACATTATCCATTGCTTGTTGGTACTTGCATTTTAGTAAGGAAATGTTTTCAAGATTATTGATGAAAAGGTAGCACATAAATTTGCAAGCAAGTATGCCCAGTAAATACTTGCATGCTTCCCAGTACGTTTTGGGATTATCTATTCAGGAAGTGAAAGAAATATCAGGTAATTTGATATAGCTAAATTAACTGAAAGGTGTAAGGGGTGAACTCATAAAGCAAGAATAGCACTTACTAGTTCATAGGTGAGCCAGTAGCATTTTTTTTTGCATACAAAGATATAAAACAATCAAAAGGTGGTTAAATAGTTGTGACTTGCAAAAAGATTTTATTTGAAAAGAATAACAATATACTGATCACTCACATAATAAATATAGAGTTGTAAATGGTTTACCAATTGCAAACAAAAGTGTGGAGGAGAGTCTAATGAGAGAAATAGCTTACAGATGATATACAGAGGTAGTGACCTTGTTTACTCTATAAGCTGCTGTTGGACGCTTACGCCCAAAAGAGGTTCTCTCTTTATTTGTTTTGTTTCTTCCTCTGCTATATTTTTCTAACATGAATTGAATGACCATCTACTGATTCTGTGGCACTATGAAACATTCTGGAGATCATTACTAAAGGTGACACTCAACTGTACATAACTTTTTTTATAACCCAGATCTTACAGCTTTGCTGCTCTTGTGTTAGCTAATTATTAAAAGACTGTGGATAAAAGTGAAATAGCTGTAACTTACTGAGGTTAAAATAGGCCTTTCTCTCCCCTATGTGCCCTTATAGAGATGCATTTAAATGAAAACCTAAATGACAAATGGTTAAGAAAAAAATTAAAGTGGAATACAGCAAGTTGCACCATCTTTGTTAGAGCAGATTGCAACACGTTTCAGGTTTAATATCTTCATAGACTTAAATGTTTGGCGTCTTTGGTACCAGGGATTCCTTCTGATACGCAAGATGAAATGTAAGCACTGCAATGGTTTTCAGAGCAAAAGACCTATCCTATCCTTTGCAATCTACAGCACAACTATATATTAACCTAAATCTACGCGAATGAGCTGCTGTACTCATGCTCAGTGGTGATTTGACCAGACGCAAGGAGCTCTAGACTGGTCTATGAGGGGACACTATTGATTATAGCAACTGCCTATCTGCTAATCATAATGATTAATGACTTGAGAGGACTGTCTGAAACTGGATGGTTTATTTTGGTAGTCTACCAAGAGTAATAAACAAAACTCAACATTGAAAGAAACTGATTCCAAGAATAGTATTTCTAGGAGAGTTATATTCTGTTCTCATAGTACAAAGCAAGTATTTCTAATGTATTTATTTTACAGACTTGAAAAAGAATTTGACTTATCCTACATCAGAATGTATATATAAGAGTTGACATTTTCATAAAGCTGTTGCTGATTGCATGGAAGCAACACACTCCATTCTAGCTAATATAATCTATTTTGGTAACAGACATTTGGGTCAATCTGTTCTCATACAAATTCTTAATAAACACATTCTTCCCCCCCCCTCCCCGCAGTCTGAATAGATGGGAAAATGTACAGTAAATGGGCAAGCTAGAAGAATTGCATCTTTATATTTCCAAGAAATGTTGTTATTGTTTACTACTATATAGTATGAGGGCTATAAAAATAAATCCTACTTTTTATTATCTTCTATGAAGTTTCAGGATACAATTTCAAAACTGTATTTTCTGAGTCAAAGAATAAAAGCTGGTGTTTCTGCAGACAGATGGCTAAGCATGTAGTTACCCTGTCTGCATGTGCAAACAAAGATTATTGCAGTCTCATTGGCTGTACCTTGCTTTCAAAATCTGGCCTTCATTTAATTTACAGAGCTGTTTATTAAATAATGTAGGAAGTTGATTCCACTGTGCCTCTTTTTCACAAGGGTTGTAGAATATAAATGAATTAGGGCTATGTTCTGAAACCATTTTATCTTACAGCAAGATTTAATATGAAGTACATGTAATTAAAATTAGAACTTGATTGCCAACTTCTGATCTACTCTAATGCTTATATATTTGGTTATCTTAGAGAGTACTAGCGTTAAATTTTCNGAAGACATCCTTGTAGACAAAGGCTTCCTCTTTTCTGGTAGTCAAAGATTTGGTTTTTGATGAATTCACAAGGAAAAACAAGCCTTGGGATTATATTAGATTCTGGGGAATGTGATGTCTATCTACTATGTGGTTTTATACTAAGAAACATGACTGACAGTCTCTGATCAGGAAAACTTCAAAACTAGAGAAGCTGTGTCCAGTCGCTTCTCAGGAAAATCTTCCTGTATCGGAGCCCATTATCAGGTGTAAGCACTTTACAACCATTGAAAAAGTTCCCAATATATGTATCAACGATGCTCAGTGCTATTGTTACAGAACCTGTGTATTGCTAAATCCCAGTTTTAAGTCTTTAAGTAATAAAAGCTCAGTTTGGCTCTTGGAGATTCATTTTGCCAAGATCATGTTTTTCTGAGATATTTTAATTAAAAGAAACTAGGACCTGAAATTCTGGTGTCAGCATGAAGGGAAAAAAACCAACCAAACAACCAAAAAACCCCAGCATTTTTTCCTCTGCATATTCTGCTTTGAATGACAGGATGGGATGAGAAAAGAGAGGGCAGGGAGAGCTTTTCTAATGAGTACTTTGATGACGACTCCTTTACACTGAAGTACTATTGATCTTTTTTGTTTGGGTTCGGGGTTTTTTTTGGCTGATAAAGTTCTAGTATAAAACTATGTAAAAATCAGTGTCTTATACTACATCATGACAAAGGCGGTTCACTTCTGCATGGATCACTGACAAACAAATATCAATTTAATGAAGTATTTACAGGGACAAAATAGAGAAGGTGTCCTAATTGTGATAATGAGATGCTGCTCTCATTTTCCATGGTTCACCAGTGAAGGGAGGGGTCCATACTGTACTTTATGAGAAGCAGAGCTTCAAGGTGGCTCTGTAGGCTTCTGAGTCACTGAAGACAGAAGTGCTTCATTGCTTTTAATTCTGCTTTGTTTTTTGCTATTGGTTTTGTCAATACTGATTTAGGTTTTGTAGCATTTTATAATATACAATTCAAAGTATTGAAAAAAGTGGAAATGCGGCAGCGTTTTTTGTTCATTTCTTTCCACTGCATGCAGTCCATGTCGGTATCTTTGTTGGTTACCTTGGAAACTATTGTGGGGTGAAATTTGATTGGCTGCATTCTCCAATTGATTATTAAAGTCGTGGGCAGTTTCAAGTGGCAGACATCTCATAGGTTGCACAAAGTAAGTAGCACTAAATGATTCACAATTTAAGATTCTTTTATTTTGAAGTAAGCCACATGAAGAGGTACATCTGTAATGCCTTGAAAGTTTGATTGGAATGAGTAATCGGTTAAAAATTTCATCTTTTTNTATGAAGTACATGTAATTAAAATTAGAACTTGATTGCCAACTTCTGATCTACTCTAATGCTTATATATTTGGTTATCTTAGAGAGTACTAGCGTTAAATTTTCAATAATTGAAAAGTATTATTGCATTTAAAAATATTTAGCAACTACTGCACAGTTGTTAAATTTAATAATCTAACCAGTTTGACTAAAATCATTAAAAATCATTTGAGTCTGCAGTACATTTCAAACCACTCAGACCAATCTGTGAGCTTGAAGAGTCAGTTTCACAAGCATCACCAAACAGCTTGTGTCATTCAGCACTTTATAAATCAAAAGATAATTAAATGTCTTCATGAAGGATTTGTCTTCATGAACAAGAAATATTCCTTTCTAATCACCAAAGAATTGCCCTGTAAGGTATGATAATCAGAGGGCAGAGAGAAATAGTTCTAGTGACTCGAGTCATGTGTGTGTGCGTGTATGTGTATTAGTTTGGGTTTTTCTGGTTTGTTTTTTGTTGTTGTTTGGGANCCCCAGCATTTTTTCCTCTGCATATTCTGCTTTGAATGACAGGATGGGATGAGAAAAGAGAGGGCAGGGAGAGCTTTTCTAATGAGTACTTTGATGACGACTCCTTTACACTGAAGTACTATTGATCTTTTTTGTTTGGGTTCGGGGTTTTTTTTGGCTGATAAAGTTCTAGTATAAAACTATGTAAAAATCAGTGTCTTATACTACATCATGACAAAGGCGGTTCACTTCTGCATGGATCACTGACAAACAAATATCAATTTAATGAAGTATTTACAGGGACAAAATAGAGAAGGTGTCCTAATTGTGATAATGAGATGCTGCTCTCATTTTCCATGGTTCACCAGTGAAGGGAGGGGTCCATACTGTACTTTATGAGAAGCAGAGCTTCAAGGTGGCTCTGTAGGCTTCTGAGTCACTGAAGACAGAAGTGCTTCATTGCTTTTAATTCTGCTTTGTTTTTTGCTATTGGTTTTGTCAATACTGATTTAGGTTTTGTAGCATTTTATAATATACAATTCAAAGTATTGAAAAAAGTGGAAATGCGGCAGCGTTTTTTGTTCATTTCTTTCCACTGCATGCAGTCCATGTCGGTATCTTTGTTGGTTACCTTGGAAACTATTGTGGGGTGAAATTTGATTGGCTGCATTCTCCAATTGATTATTAAAGTCGTGGGCAGTTTCAAGTGGCAGACATCTCATAGGTTGCACAAAGTAAGTAGCACTAAATGATTCACAATTTAAGATTCTTTTATTTTGAAGTAAGCCACATGAAGAGGTACATCTGTAATGCCTTGAAAGTTTGATTGGAATGAGTAATCGGTTAAAAATTTCATCTTTTTTGAAGCTATAGTGGTTTTGGGGTTTTCTTTTTTTTCCCCCATAGACACTTTTAACTCTTCATTTCATGTCAAGAGCTATTCCTTGGTTGTTTTTTTTTTTTTCTGGCAATGTCTTCTATGAGACATGCTTCTGGCACTAAGAGGGAGGAGCAAAATAACCCACAAAACCCTAAAAAAAAAAAAGCCCCCAAACAATCCCAAAACCCTGTACTGAAAAGAGGACAGGTCTTTGTAAGAAACTATTTACTGTTACAAAATATAATCTTATATTGTCAGAGGAATAGGAGTAGTTCACATCCTTTGAGCTGCTTATATTCTTCCCCTTTTTTATGTCTTAAGAATTTACATCAAAATTATTTAATAACCTACCCTTACATTGCTGGCTTCATGCATACTGATAGGCTAGAGAGTGATGCATTCAATATCCTTGATTGTGCTTTGCTTACATTTTTTTTCAACAGTAGAGGAACACATTTTTTGTTTTCAACCAAAAATTCACTGGTGAAATGTCAAATTGTCTCAGTTACTTTTGAAAAGGCAAATTGTATGGCATAAAGCAAAAACCATTGTCCCAAGAAATTCTTTAGAAAGTCATGAATGATAATGTAGTTCCCCTATACTTCAGTGTTGTCTTCAGTATCTAATGTTACTTAACCATTATTTTCTGTCAAAAAAGTCAAATATCTGATCTTAAGAGTTTATATCACATTGCAAAGAGCTAATGTCCCAGATAACTCTAGGATGCTTATATGATTGTATTAGGAGGAAAGAATGAGTGTAAAATAAAATTACTATATCATTCAGAGATATACTTACTATCTTTATTTTTCAGCTGCTACTTTCTTAGGAGGAGCATTTCATTTTCATTCTTGAATGACTCTAATACTTTTTTAATAATTGTAGATATTTTTTTCGATTCAGAAAATAATGTGTAACTAAAGTACATCTTCATCTCTATGCTCAACCCTGATAGTAATTAAGAGCAATGGAACAGGTTGCCCAAGGACGTTTTGCAGTCTCCACCTTCGTAAGTTTTCAAGACCTGACTGAATAAAGCCCTGAGTGATCCTCTCCAACATCAGGGCTGACCCTGTTTTTAACAGGAGATTGGGCTAAATAATCATTGAGGTCTCTTCCAGCCTGAATTATCCTATGCTATGAACCACCTCTGCAATAACTGTGTCTTATTTCCAGCTAGTGTTTATCTGGCTGTAGCTTTTAGCTATTGGTTTCCATTACTCCTTGTTAAAGAACTCTTTTGTACTTAGTGCCTCTCTCATTGTGAGTGAATACTTAAATACAACAAGCAAACTTCCTCTCAGTCCATTTCAAGACAAGCAGCTAGAGTGACACTTAATTTGTCTACCCTGTAAGTCATTTGCTCCATTTCGCTCTGGACAGGATAGGGCAAAAATATTTGAACTATTTTATAATGCATATATTGAAACTGGATACAGAATTCCCCTTTTGGAGTTTTCAGTGGTGCCCACAGAAGTCTCCTCTTCCTTCCTGTTTCAAAAATATTCTGAGCAAAGCTCTGAATCAGAAATATTCTGACCAAGTAATTTTCTATGCAATTTTTTAAAATTATTATTTATTTTGTGAAAAAGGGATCTGAAGCAAACTCCTGACTTATTTCTTACAAGTTTGCTCACCAGTTGGACAGTCAGATGTTAAGCATAGACAGTCAGACACAGATATCTGCAGGGCTGCTCCAATCTCTTAGCTCTGCTGTAGCTCTATCACTCATTCTTTCAAAGCAGGAAACCCCAGGAATTCAAGGGCTAACCCTCCAGAGCAATCAGCTACCTTTTTCTGCATGGATGGAGTACAATACTGAATTGTACTCATTCTTGATGCCCCGTGAAAATTAAGTTTATTACATGAAGGCAATTACCTTCATCAATCAAATTTGTTATCTTTTGAAAGAATAAAATCAAGCTTTTTGTCCACACCAGTTGTCTCTCAAATCATGTAGCTGGGAATTAAGTATTTTTCTATACTTTAATTTGTCAGACTGTTGCAGCAGCTTTCTGTTATTTTGCCAAGAACTGAAGTTGGGCATCTGGCCTGTGGTTACCTGATTCATCCCTCTTGGCATTTTTAGTATGGGCACAACCCTTGCTCTCTTCTAATCTTCTGGAGTTTCTCCAGTTTTCCATGGTTTATTAAAAAATTAATGCTAGCAGACAAGAGATTTTCTCTGCCCCCTCTTCTTTAGTACTCTTTGAGTTTTTTTGTTTGTTTGTAGTTTAGGTTTTTTTTCTTCTAGGTTTTCTCATTTTTATAATGCGTATCCTTGGTAAGCTTTCCTTAGCATCCTTCCTAATAACTCATTGTCAACAAATTATTTTGTCATCTTCTTCTGCAACAACTTATCCTGGCTTCTGTTTTTTTTTTCATACAAAGCATTACTGTTTGTATTTTTTTTTTTTATTGCATTATGCTATGAATTATGTCATTTGGTATTGTATATATACTACAGCTATTTTTTTCTCCTTTATATGGGGTTTCTACATTTCATTAAATTACACTAAATTATTTAGAACCACATGCTAAGGCTGATTGTACCTAGGAGGAAAAAACCCTCCAAAATTTATGCCAAATTAAAAATGACAGGATTGACTTAATTTTAGCAGTCCAACTGTCTCAGAGAGGATCTTAAATTCAAATTGAGACAGAATGGATTGAGATGGCTGTATTTCTTATTGAAACATGGAGAATAGAACTTATTAAAGCTTTTCTGTACCACTAATCCTAAAATCAAAGTTTAAAAATAAGAATATGCTTAAATATCTCAAGATTTGCTGGGCTAAAGGCACTATCTCTATTTTACCTGATCAATTTTCCATGCTGCATAACTTTTAATTTATATTACTTACTATCTCCTTTGCTTTTTTTTTTTAATTAATCCAATTTCCACCTTCACCTGATCACTGAAATGAAGTTGTCTCTTTCTAGAACTATCATAAATTTGGAACTTTTAATATTCTGGTCTTTAGAAACCTTTTATTTTTCAATCTTATTTTTCTAAGCTTTCCTTGCTGGCCAACGGATTTCTTATTTTGAGGGAAAGAGACCCTTCCTAAGCACTGAAGTTGGGGAGTGCTGCCTGTTTGTTCATGTTGAAAGAAATTGGTCAGGATGATTAGTCTCTAAATGACCACCAAAGTCCAGAATAGCATCAGTTGCGGTGTTATCTGTGTTTTGAAAACTTAATAACATTTTGTTACTCTGGCTGCATGAGATCGTTGGTCACTCTTCCATAATGAAGTTCTCCTAACATGCTGCTGAGCCCGTACATNGTTTCTTTCAATTCTTAGAGCTATAAAAATATTGCTTGCACTTCCCCCCCCCCCCCTCCCCGCCAGTCTTAAGATATTCCTGGAAATAGTCTTCTTATATGCTATATATATATGCTTATGTGCTTATATATGCTATATAAATTTAGCAAACTGAACAAGTACTTAACTTTACTTGGTTTGCAGTATTACCTTTATAACCTTTGTTTTCTAAATTTCTACTTCGACAAAGTCCCGATCCTTGTGGAGAATTCCCTAATGGTATCTCAAGGACATGGGATGTTGCTTAGTGCTTTCTCCAATGGATACTTAAATGTTTAAAGTCAGATTCTGACACAGAGTAGCACCCTCAGGTGTCATTAGTTTGACAGGAAATCTTAGTATACTGCGTTATGGCAGGAACTGCTGCTGCCTGGTTCGCTTGTATTAAACTGTCCATTCATTCTGTTTCCTGTCCCCTGGACAGTCTCTAGACTTGCCTTCTCCACTGGTTCTTGCTCTCTTGCTTCAGCTTTTTTCCATAAAATGTTGTTCCTGTTGTTCTCTGTTTCTAAGATTTTGTGGTGCCACTAATTGTATCCTGTTGCAGATAGACCTGGGCATACTGTAGTTGAACTGCCTGATCTATATTCTGTGGCAACTCACTTGGGGCCAATTTGTAAAGACATTTAGGCTCTTAACTCATTTTGAAATCAATGGGATTTGGATATCATGAAGTTTTTAAAAAACAGTTATATGCCTAAATATAGTTAAATCCACTTTTCCTTTGTTTCAGTATCTTATTCATACCTCAAAGATTTACTTGTGAAGGTTAAGCGCNAGGCACTATCTTCATTTTACCTGATAAATTTTCCATGCTGTATAACTTTTAATTTATATTACTTACTATCTCCTTTGCTTTTTTTTTTAATTAATCCAATTTCCACCTTCACCTGATCACTGAAATGAAGTTGTCTCTTTCTAGAACTATCATAAATTTGGAACTTTTAATATTCTGGTCTTTAGAAACCTTTTATTTTTCAATCTTATTTTTCTAAGCTTTCCTTGCTGGCCAACGGATTTCTTATTTTGAGGGAAAGAGACCCTTCCTAAGCACTGAAGTTGGGGAGTGCTGCCTGTTTGTTCATGTTGAAAGAAATTGGTCAGGATGATTAGTCTCTAAATGACCACCAAAGTCCAGAATAGCATCAGTTGCGGTGTTATCTGTGTTTTGAAAACTTAATAACATTTTGTTACTCTGGCTGCATGAGATCGTTGGCCACTCTTCCATAATGAAGTTCTCCTAACATGCTGCTGAGCCCGTACATTCCAGGTGTGTGTTGAAGAAATGGTTCTTCCTGTTCTGTAGGCTGATTCAGGGATGAGCCTTCCTGGGCTTGTTAGAGCATGAAATATGCATTTATAACTATGATTTTGAGGTTCTTGGACTTTTGAAACAAGTGATGAATTTCCATCTGCCTACTAATTTAAATGGATTATAATTGGTGATTTCAATTCCAGTAACCACCAGCATCAATAATATCAATTATATATGTATCAGTTTCTCATCAGTGAGAATTTCCAATTTATCTTTCATGTTACCCAGTCTTTATTATGGACATATAAACAAATGAAACATTCTTTCTCTTGTTCTTTATTTATATTTGATACCTTAGTATCTCAGTTACTGTTATGCTACATAATACTTTATTGATGATTTTCTAGCCCTCTATTCAGAAAGTTAGCCTCTTTATATACAAAGATTCAGGCTGCTCCATGCAGTCTTTCTTTCTCATGGAAACTTTACAAATTAATATCATTAGCTTCATACCAACCATCCAACAAATGGTTTCCTTCAATTGTAAGAGCTATAAAAATATTGCTTGCACTTCCCCCCCCCCCCCTCCCC
>VZTQ01007895.1:294557-313751 GCA_013400755.1 Pelecanoides urinatrix
CTATATAAATTTAGCAAACTGAACAAGTACTTAACTTTACTTGGTTTGCAGTATTACCTTTATAACCTTTGTTTTCTAAATTTCTACTTCGACAAAGTCCCGATCCTTGTGGAGAATTCCCTAATGGTATCTCAAGGACATGGGATGTTGCTTAGTGCTTTCTCCAATGGATACTTAAATGTTTAAAGTCAGATTCTGACACAGAGTAGCACCCTCAGGTGTCATTAGTTTGACAGGAAATCTTAGTATACTGCGTTATGGCAGGAACTGCTGCTGCCTGGTTCGCTTGTATTAAACTGTCCATTCATTCTGTTTCCTGTCCCCTGGACAGTCTCTAGACTTGCCTTCTCCACTGGTTCTTGCTCTCTTGCTTCAGCTTTTTTCCATAAAATGTTGTTCCTGTTGTTCTCTGTTTCTAAGATTTTGTGGTGCCACTAATTGTATCCTGTTGCAGATAGACCTGGGCATACTGTAGTTGAACTGCCTGATCTATATTCTGTGGCAACTCACTTGGGGCCAATTTGTAAAGACATTTAGGCTCTTAACTCATTTTGAAATCAATGGGATTTGGATATCATGAAGTTTTTAAAAAACAGTTATATGCCTAAATATAGTTAAATCCACTTTTCCTTTGTTTCAGTATCTTATTCATACCTCAAAGATTTACTTGTGAAGGTTAAGCGCTAGAGATTTGGGAGGCACTGAAGCACATACCCCAGATAAAAAGCTGCAGTGCTATGCAGCTCTGAAGCAGCATGCTTGTTTACCAAAAGATTCCATAGGATATTAGGTGCTGCTTGTAGCAACAAGTCCCTATGGCTATGTGTGAAGCAGTGAGGATGCAACAATACTTAATAGATGGTGTTTTGAATATACAGTTAGACTGGGAAATTGTCTCCTGTAACATCTCACCAGTTTGCAAAAATGAGCTGACTTAGGAAAAGTGCTAACTGGCAGGTTATGCCTGACTTCAGTTGTCATCTCCCCATTAAGTCAGCTGTAAAATTCTCAGTCTAATCATACTTGCATCAGTTCATATTTGCATCCTAGGAAACATCACTGTGATGAACTGGTAGATACAGAGCAGCTGTAACAGCTGGTGGTGGTTACGAAAACCAACAAAAAAACAACAAATCAAACCAAAGCAAAAAAACCACCCTCAAACCAATGAGTGTCTGTCAATGTTTTGATTGTGTTTAGATGGCTTACAGGCCCAATTAAACTAAATCTTTGCCTGACTGGATTTATGTGAGAAAGGGCAGGGTTGCTTCTTGTAGTCCAAACTTGATGATAGACATTATAGAATGCAAATATATGGTAACTGGCATCATATAGCAATATTTTTTCCAGAGGAAATAGGTGAATCAAACTGGAAATAGTATTCCTTGTCTATGGGGATTCTGAGATGAAGCATGGTTTTATCTCTTTTACCTGAAATTAGGCAAGTTCATTTATTGTGTCATATTAACTACAATGTATTTCAGATACTGAAATCATTCAGTAGTTGCTTGCTACTCATTTCTTACCTTTCTGGTAAGTAAGCCACTGTGAAGCCTGCTTTCAGTTTATTGTATCTGTGCTATATATATTGTTCTGGACAAAGTATTATATTTGCAATATAAGAAAAATCCATCCCTCTAGACTTTCCAGAAGTAGCTTTCTGTTTGGTACTGTTTTGTCTAGTTACTATTATTCATGCTCCCAGGCAAGCAATATTGATAAGGCAGTTGTGTGTGGTTTTTATTTTTTGTTTGTTGTTTTTGTTTTGTGGCTTTTTATTTCCCTGAAAGCACACACACTTGATTGCTAGATCAATGTTCAGAAGAATATTTGATTCAAATTGTGTAAATACTTCTTGAATCTATTATTAAGATCTATTAAAATAAATGCAGAAACTTGCTAGTAGAAGGGACAAAGGATACCTGCCTTCCCTCCCTTTTCTTTCCAAAGTTATACTCAGACTAGTAATAATCTACAGTGGCTTAAAATTCATAGAACTACTTGTGCTTAAGAAAAGTCATTAGATATTTTAATTTGAAACTCATAACTTACAGTAATGAAAGGCATTGTTTTGTAGGAGGTAGGAAGGCTACACAATTCAAACTTAGAGAAGTTCTTATGGCTATTCTGACTGAAATTGGCCTGATGCTGGGTGCTGAGGTATAGTTTGAGGATGCCCCTGCCTGAGTCAGGCATGGTCAAGCAGTACACAGTGAGAGAATTCAGAAACTTCCTTCAGCCCATTGATGCATATTCCTGGAGCTCACTGAAAGATCCCATTTGCAGATACTGTATTATACCTTGGTCCCTTTCTGGCCTTTCAGGAAGGAGGCAACACAAAAGGGAGGGCAGACAATGACCGGTTGTTCAAATTTGAATTCCTTGCCCCCTTTTAAAGTTTAATAAAATTTCCTGTCAAAAGCTCTATCATTTGCCTACCATATCTGGTCTGGCTAATATAGGTTTTTTCTAAAGCAAAAGCTAACTTGGCCATCTAGATGTGACACACTGACTTTTTGCTGGGACCAACTAAAGACAGGAAATTCAGAGCAAGTACTTCAGAATTTGACTAAGTTTGGGTTTTGTGGTATGCCTATTGTTTTCATGTGGAAATGGTTGTAATTTTGCTGCTGTGTTGAAGAATAATTAATGTCTTCTCTAAGTTGAACCCAACATTAACTCTATTTGAATTTTCAGATTATCACTACTCTTGAGTCTGTTCATTCTCCTAAGCATTGGATAGTGTTTGTCGTAAAAAATATATTAAAGTGCAGAGTTCCAATGGAAGATGGATTTTTTTTTTTTTATTTTTTTTTGTCTTGTGCTTAATAAGAAACTGTTAGTAGATTTAACCTTGGATGCTTGAGATTAAGCCTGATGTACTGCATTCAATATTCACAAGTAATTGCCAAATGCATTTTATTTGTGATAGGATCAAAGTCAAAAGTTAAATGTATGAACTTGGAAGAGATGCGTAATTTATAACACTTATCAGTTAATATACTTGCTGTTAATATATGACATCTTTGTATGCATCTTCATTTACCCAAACTGTTGAAATATCCTCAAAGATTTTGACAAAAAAAATACTAATTTAAATTCAAACATGTCAGTTAACACAGCTATAGTGTTCATTCTATGATAGACTATATCACAAAGATAACAACGGGCAGATTAGCCACTACTTCTCTGGACTGGCTCACTCAGCAATCATAGGAGGCTTCCCACTTTGGATTGCTTTTCCAAGGCCCTAACAAGGCAGATTACCTAATGTTATACTTCTACTTTAAGGGCAGGAGAAGAAACAGAGAGATAAAAATAGGTATGCAGACGGAAACTTTCACTTTTCCATATGCTAGTAGCAAACTACTAGGCCTCTTAATCATCCCTCTCATTAGTGGCTGAATTTTCAAAATGGTCTCAAAAGGCTCTTTAAATATGAATAGCCAGAAAGAGATCTGCACAGATAAAATTGAGCAAAATTTTGAGGAAGAAAAAATTAGATACAAAGTGTTAGTGTTGTCATGGAATAACTGGAATGCAATTTTGAGTGTGCAAATAGCTTGCACATAATACAGCATTTTTTAATCTAAAAAATGTTTTTAAATACCAATCTCTTTGAACAGTGTAATGGGAAGTCTTTTACATTATTGTCTACTGTTAAAGGTGATAACTTTCTTAAAATGTTTGAATGAGCATTTTTGTTACTTAGGAAATTTTGAGTATTGAAGAAGGGACAAGTCTTAAGGCCAGGGACCCACTGATGTCAAAGACAACACGTTAAAACACAATATTGGTAACATACAAATGCGATCTCAGCATATCAGTGAATATACATATCAAAAAAGCAATATGTGATGCATCTTCAGACCGGTGGAGACTTACTGAAAGGAATGTAAAATTCAGCAGATTTATCTGTATATATACAATAAAAGCCTCAGATTCAAATGTCCAATTGTGTATTTTTCTGAGGAACAGAAAGCTATTTCTCAAAGATGGGGGAAAAAAAAAATACCTCTCCAGCAACACACTACATTGTCGATGCTATCTTTAGTCACTGCATATTTTGTTACTATACATTATAATAGAACATCTAAAGCCTTGTTTGTTTAGAATTTAAGTCAAAATAAATAAAACATGTTGCATATTATGTGAGGTGTTATGAATATACACTAAGCTCCATTTATCTGTGATTTATTACATGGTTGAATTTCTTAAAATGGACATGATGAATTTCTAAGAGTTATGATATTATGGCAGGAATCATTGTCAAGTTTTAGCAGAAATTTTCCTTAGAGTCCCTTTACCATAACGTGCAATGTCTCAGCTTTTGATTTACTTTGCAAAAAGGTTTATATTGAGCCTTCTAAACACTAAAATCTTCTTAACATAGATCCCATCTTTTCTACATTGTATGTGATGGATTGTGATGGATTCTGTTGAGCACAACGAAAATAAATTTTATCTACCTAGTGAATATTCACTAGTTTCTTTTTATTTATCTTATTTGCAGATGGACTTTTCTGCTCATATTTTGAAACAGCCATCTGTAAAAAGTTTCTGTATTAAAAATGAACTGTCTCATATTGTAAAAAAAAAAAATTATTACATCACATAATATGGAGTCACATGAGTGTGTCTATTTCCAAGTCTGTTTCTTGAATAATACAGAACATTTATACACACTCTTTTTTTTTTTTTTAAAAAAACACATGGAAAAAGAAACACTCCTGTGTCTCCATATATTTTGGTGTAGAAATTTTTTTTTTTTTAAAAAAACACATGGAAAAAGAAACACTCCTGTGTCTCCATATATTTTGGTGTAGAAATTTTTTTTTTTTTAAAAAAACACATGGAAAAAGAAACACTCCTGTGTCTCCATATATTTTGGTGTAGAAATTTTTTTTTTTTTAAAAAAACACATGGAAAAAGAAACACTCCTGTGTCTCCATATATTTTGGTGTAGAAATTTTTTTTTTTTTAAAAAAACACATGGAAAAAGAAACACTCCTGTGTCTCCATATATTTTGGTGTAGAAATTTTTTTTTTTTTAAAAAAACACATGGAAAAAGAAACACTCCTGTGTCTCCATATATTTTGGTGTAGAAATTTTTTTTTTTTTAAAAAAACACATGGAAAAAGAAACACTCCTGTGTCTCCATATATTTTGGTGTAGAAATTTTTTTTTTTTTAAAAAAACACATGGAAAAAGAAACACTCCTGTGTCTCCATATATTTTGGTGTAGAAATTTTTTTTTTTTTAAAAAAACACATGGAAAAAGAAACACTCCTGTGTCTCCATATATTTTGGTGTAGAAATTTTTTTTTTTTTAATAAGCAAAGCCTATTCTTTAGGAATTATATGTTTTTAATGTATCAGAATCAATTTGCCAAAAATCAGCAAGTTTTCTTGTGAGTATAGTGACACAGAGGAACATATTTAGAAGGCATATGGTAGAGAAAGCAGGGTGTGCTGCGCCATGGGAGATCTCTTCCTATTTTCCTGCAGTACTTCACTGAGTAGAGCACATGCATATGGGGCTCTCTTGAATGTGTATTAATTGATTAAGAGACCATTTCCTAATGATGAATTTTATGCTCATTTAGTTTCTTTCTTGTTTACAAAAATAACACCCTTGAACAGTCAGTATATAATGATTGCTGGTCTCCACTAAAAGAATTAAATAACATGCCTTTGTTATTCATGATTCAGTTGTTTTGTGCATAACATACAACTTTCAGTTGAAGCAAAGCAAAGAAAAATCCAGAAGTGTATATAATATTATACATGAGATAGGTATATATTCTCTCATATAGAGAAGATATAATTAAGATATGACATAACATAGTGTATGTGTATATCCTATATACATCCTCAACTGCCTGATATCTTGTTTTCAAGCACATTGACACCTGCAATCAAGGGCAAAAATGCATCGTTTTGCAGGGTCTTCTATACTGCAGTTGCAAGAAGACTAAGCTAAGTTTTAGGCTGGCATGTATTTCAAATACCAGCAGTAAGCTGCAGCATGGCAGAGCTCAGTGTGGCCTGCAAGTGCTTTCTGAGAAGCCTGACTAATTAGTGCATGCTGAGTTTCATGCTGCTATAGCTGAGCTCCTGATACCTAGGCTAAATATAGTTCCACAGGAAGCCCCTCCAAAGATACAGTAGTGTAGATGTGATTTTTGAAAGGTACAAATTCAGAGGCCATGCACTGCTTCAGTCTTTCTTGAAGGATCAAACCAGGGCTTCAGTGGGATAGGTGTAATAGATCTTTTTGTAGCCCATTGTAAACATTTTCGTTTCCCTATTATCGAATGGAAATCTGTTCTGAATTATACATCATGAGGAAGAGTAAGCTGTGGACTGACTCCAAAGCTAGCAGGAACTAAAACCCGCATGAGTACTCTGCGTACTGCATCTAGACATGAGTGACCCAAACCAATGGTTTTATCTAATGTATTCTATTCCTAACTTGTAATAGTAGTCTATCCACTTTAATGGTCAACAACAAGGCAGGTGTGAAACCACACGATGCAACTAATTTGGAAGTCTTATCTTATGATCATGTGTGAATTGCAGTCCAGAATTCAAGGCAGAAAAGAGGGCAATAGGCATTCCCCTTTCTACTTTTGACTAGTTTTTATTCTTGAGAAGGTCTCAACCTTTCACAGATGCTTCATCTCACTGGTGGAGATATTTTGAAGTGGTAATGTATATTATTTTTTGTTTATCTTAGTAAGCTTGGCATAAGATTTTACTATAATGTTAGCATAACTACGAGTCCTTAATTAGAATCCGCATAGTAGACTATATATGTCTCAGTTCAGACATGAAAGAACATTCCAACTCTTTGAGGAGTTCTGCAGATATTATCTACCAGTTTTCCAAAGATCTCTGAGAAGTTAGAGAAATACAGTTCTTTCAAAACCTAGTCTGTTGTATACACATCATGAAGGTATTAACTCTGAGTTTCATAGATTGTCTGATAGTGCTTGTTACTGCATTCATCAGTTCTTTCAATACTCTTGGATAAAGTCATGTAATTCTTATAACAGTTAGATTCCTCCTCTTATTTCATCCACTGCTTTTATACTTCTTGATATCTTTATCTTTGAGGATGCCTCAAAAGCTGTTTTGTACTTTGCTTCTGTGTATAGGTATCTCGTATTCACTATGACTAAAGAACTAAGTAAAAAAGATTGTCTTACTGCAAGATCTCTTGGGGTACTGACATCCCACATGCATTCTGCTGAGCTTCCAAAATTTGGTTTTTACCATATTTTGTTCTTATTTTTGGCAATCATATTGGAATTGTAACCTCCTAGCCAGCCATTGTTTAGAATCTTATTTGCTGCCATAATTTGAGTTCCATTTAGGAAAAAGTGGCTTGAAGGCCTACAAACTTTATATTTAAACCACTTCAGTACCTGCCCTGTTCACTTAATTTTCGTTGGTTTGGTGTACAAGTGTTTTCAGATCTCTCCCCTGACTGTGTAACAGGATGGTGTCCAGACTGCTTCCTATGGATTTTAGTTTCCTATTCTTATTTCTTTGTCTTTCAAACTGCTGTAGCCTATTCATTCAAAAAGAATCCAGCTCCTGAATTTCAGTGTCACAAACTACAGCTTAGTTTGATCTCACAAAACATGTCAAATTTAATTATGTTATGTATTTTCTTTAGCAGTTCAATCATACTTATTTACAGGAATTATTTCAGAAAGTTACTTAAGGCAAAGTCAAGAATAGCCTATTCTCTTGTATGCTTCAGAATGAGCTGTTCCAAGATGCAATTGTTTATTACTTTCAAAATTGTCTTTCCAATTAATGTTGTGATCTGACATCCAACTCATTTATATTTGGTATGATAATTGTCCTAACAGACTTTGTAACAGATTGTCCTAATCTCTCCGAAGACCACCAACCACTCTCAACTGTAAGAATGTTCTACAACCTGGATCATGATGTAGTGTGGACCTATCTAGATTCTGATGTATGACCTACATATAAAACATTGTTTACTTAGAAATCTCTCTAAATTGGCCCAAGAAAGACCATCTTAGAATAAGTGTTATCCCTCAGTGCACAAAAGCAGAAGTTTCATGTACCAGTCCAGAGCCCATATAGTGGAGGAAAAAAAAGGTAGTAGTGTTGGGATGGGGAGGACAGACGTGATGCACTTCTCATGTCACATTGATACTGAACCACATATTCAGTGCAGTGTTAAAAGGCAATGTAAATTGGTGCAACCTTCAAAATATTGTAGTGTTGTATTGGATGTATATAGTCATCAACAGTGTCATTATCATCTAGGCAATGCAAAGAAGAGCTGCAGGTAACATTAATAAACAACCTTTGACTTTTAATTTGCATTTTTCTTTTCAGGATACATGGTATATGCATGTCCAAATGTGTATGTACAATGTAAACACATTACGTATTCCCAAATGTTTATACAGACCCTGATTTTCTTCATAGACATGTTTATGTATTTATGTCTTTTGTCATTGGCTGAAAATATTTATCCTTGTGTGTTTCAGAAGTGCAAGCTTTCTCCCAAACCCTGTGAAGCTTACCTTAAATCTTCTCATGTTTGCGGGTTTTGTTACTTATTTATTTATTGTACTAATGCATTTATTTAAAAAGGATTTATTATACTATTCACCATTTTTCTGTTCTGGTATAGGCTCTAGGAATGAGAATTTAAAAATCCTTTTCCTAAAAGAATGGCAGGGTTACTAATGTGGATATTCAAAACAATGACACTGGACTGCTTGCATTCCTTGCAAGAGATAAGTTTGTTGTTGCAAATAAATTCATTATGAGAATGTTTGAAGGGGATGAAATAGGAGAAGGAAATGGAAGGTAGTTGTTTATTTTTTTCCTCAAAACAAAGTCTGAAATGAAGGAATGGTGAAAGAATCACTTTGACTGTAGAGGCAGTATAAATTAGAATCATCATAAACTTTCATATTGTAATAATAAGAAAAAAGAGATCATTCATGCAGAATTATATGTAATGTAATGGACAAAATCTCCTGTTTATATGGCATGTTCCCCTGTGGGGCTATGTACTCATACACCATCATCAGAAAACTGATGGGTTCAGAAAAAACATTGCAAGTGAATGACAGAATCATCCATCAGCCTTGCCCTGAAAGGAGAAGAGCTCTTATCCATAGCCTCAACAAGTTGTGACAGTGTCAACGGTATTTTTTACTTAGTGTAAAAGGTCATAGGGACTAATGCTGGGAAGAAGCTGGTCAAACTCAAAACAGAAAAAATTTAAACGGGACTTAAACTTCAAGAAACTAGAGAAGAAAGTGTTTAACTCTTAATTTCTTGACATGTTCAAATGACCCTTGATGCTTTATTATGCAATAATAATGATGCAAATTATCTATATTTATAGAGTGTAACTGGAGAAATTAAAAGCTATTTGAAAGACAGGTCCAGCTCTTTTTAAACTTGAACTCTGAAGCATGATGGACATACCAAGTTATTCATCCAGAGTTAGGATTATCAAGCTTTGTTGTGGAAGTTACATAAAGCATACTTAATTTTTCATAGTGAGCTAAACAGCTGGGTGTAGCCAAAGTTAAGCTAAATACATAAATAAAGATGCATAATTATTTTAGTATACAGAGAAGGTCTTACTCTAAACTCTACTTTTGAGGTTTCTTTTGTAATGATGTAAAATTTGTAGAGTTACACCTGATGAGCATGAGATGTCCAAAATTGCCATTTTAAGACATAAAATGCAGAGCAGTACTTTGAGTCTGCTGTGTAACAACATCAAATATGGGTATTACTCAGCAGCTTTTTTCACCTGCAAGAATAAATTTACAAAGTTAAGACCATGATTAGTATTACTACCCAGAGCTTTCTTCTGTTTCCAGTGACAGACTCTTGGTCTGACTGGTTAATTCACAATTCTTCAAAACAGCTCTGAAGACAATTTTATTGCCCTATTTCAGATTTCACTGAACTGTTCATGTCTGGAAGAGTGATCAATAATACTAGTTGTTAATGTGACCTTATGTTGGCATATGGGGGATAGGTACAATATGTCCCTAGATGTTAGGGAGGAGGTCACCCAAATCAAATTCAGAATGGTAATTTACAATCACTTCAGACCCTCTCTGAGCTCCCCCTACCCCTACCTCTGCTTGAGGACTAAACATATTTGTACGAAACTTTGACCTCTCTCCAATAAGACACATCCTCTATTTTGGAAGCTCTAGCTTCAAAAAATATAAGAACCTGAGGATGTTTTAATTTCCATCTAGTACTTCATTAGATAAAATTTACAAAGTATTTCTTTTTAATTTCCCTGGAAATCTGGTACAGAACATATTGATAAGAAGTTATTGGATAATCATGACTCTTGGGCATTCTTCCAGTTTTCTGCCATTTAGTGCTTTGTAAGATGGCCTTAATGTTGCTGTTCCTGAGCTGAATGTGGATTTTGCCATTAACTTCAGTGGGAATTGGCTTGGGTATTTAGCCAATGTGTGCTTCATCTGCCTCATCTGTGAAATTGGCATAATAATATTGTAGAAACTTACTTATTTGCATGAATGAGATCTCTTCCAGATCATAGCTGTTTGTAAATTACCAGGTATGAGCACAAAATGTGGTGGGAGGAGAGAAAGATAACTATCCACAGAAACATTGAGGTATTTTAGAGAGATCCTTCGATGCAAAGTGATAAATACTGACAGTATTACTGAGTTTTGTTCTGTATATAGCTTCTTGAGAGGAATTATTCCACAGTTAGTGGTTTGGGTGTTTTGTGGTGTTTGTTTTTGTGTTTGGGTTTTTTGGTTTTGTCTTTTTTTTTGTTCATGGCCTGGCATTCTGAATTGTTTTCCCAGGATTATTATAATTTCCTCTAGGACTGATTTGCAACACCTGTGTACTCCATACTAAATTAATTTTATCTTCTGTTTTCAAATTCCACTTTTGTTGTTCATTCACTCATCTGGTCTTACCTATTTTGCACTGCTTTAGATATGCTTTGATGCATACATACCCATAAAGTGTAAGTTGCTTCTTCAAGTTTTCTCCGTGATAAGTAGAAACAGTATTTTTGCATTTGCTGGACAAGTGCCTTTCCATCTTGACTGGCCTCAGTCCATTTCCATGGTATACCATGTAAGTAATAATACCCTTTCTGTAGAGGGTAATGCAGCTCTATAAAAACACTCTCAAGTCATCAAAACTATCCCATTCAGACTTAGTAATTGCTGCTGACCAGAAACATCTATCTGTGAAATTTCTACCTTCCAGCGTCTGTAAACAGAGGCAGATCACATGTGAAGCAAGTATTAATTCCATGAAACCTTTGGCCTGCATGCACAAAGTTAGAAAGTATCAGTCAGGGGCAAAATGTGGTACAAAACCTGTATTTATGCTTATTGCAGCACTGTGGGACATATCCTCCTCACTAGGACTAGTTGAGGTTTTAGGATAGCAAGGAAAGAATAGGAATATTGACACAAGCACATTTGAGGTAGGCATGCAAGAAGGTGAAAGACGATGAGAAGCACTGTGTTTTCTCCGTTTGTTCTCCAAGAAGGCCTGAAGTAATAGCACAATATGCTTGCAGAAAGCAGTTTCATCTCCCTTTCTAGCACACCAATAAAAGGACAACTGCAATCTGTTTTACAGTAGGATACAAACTTCTGTTCTTCTAGTTCTTACTGAAAAAAGTCTGCCTGAAGAGCAGTTAGAGTATTGCTTATATCCATTGATAGAACTTCTCCTTGAACTCTTTCTATTACTAAGTTTTTTACCTGGATGATTGTTCACCAGAAGATATAAGGAGTTTGTTTTGAGTTAGGAAGTGTATTTCATAATACTGGTATCTTTTAAAATAAATGTGTAATATATTTTGCATTCTTAAAATAGAATCCACTGATTATGCTTTAGCTGTTGTGTGCTGGTCACAGTTGGTTTCTTTGGGTTTTGTTTACTTTTATTAAGACATTTTTCATGTGAAAAAATATTTCACAACTCCAAATGGCAAGTTAGATTAAAAGTAACTTGTGAAGTTTCCTTATTTACAGGAAAAAATAATTTTAAGTCTCAAAATATTTCATCTGGATCAAAACATTTTTGATAGTTGGTATCACAGAGGTCAGGAGTCTCAGTGATCACTTTTCAGAAATCTCCCTTTGTCTAGAGAATAAAGAATTGATGTAGGAACTGTGATTTCTGAGATAGAAGGACTGTTTCACGTTTTACATGCTAGTTTAAATGAGCAGGTTTGTTTTTTTTTTTTGAGTCCCTGTTAAATAAATGGCTCTCCTCTCTTCATATTTCATTGTGCCATGGCATAACACTTGCCTCCACCATTCTTCCTTCTCTTCCTCTTCACTACCTGTTCATATGCCCTGTTAACATACTTATTCAATTTTCCTGTTTTGGTTCCTACTTCTTTTTTCCCACTGTTGACCCCTCACTGGTCAACGTAGTGGTAATAATGAGGAGGAGTTTTCTGAAGTAGTGAAGTCCTTCCAGCTAAGAAAAATCCAGCTAAAACTATGTAGATTTCCATTTTAGTCTTAAAACTTGCATACAGTTATACCAGACCCAAGACTGATGTTTGAAGCTAAATGGCTTTAAAAACAAAACTATTTTAATTTTTCATCAAAAGCTTCCAACCTAACAGTTTTAGAACCCTCAGATATTGTTTACAGCAGTATTCTGGAATGTATTACCCAACATAAAAAATTTAGGAAACCAACTCTTTGTCCAAGAGAGCTTAGAAAGGAAGACCAAATCCTGCAATCAATTGATACAGACAAATGCCACTCCGTTAATTTAATAACAGGTTTCTGCAATCTGCTTTTAGGGCTGAATCTTACACAAACGGCATGGAGGAGATTTAGACACAGAGTGACATAATCTTGGTGTACATTTTGTGCTGTCTTCTAAGTGTTTTGCTGTCCTTACCCTATGCAATCACTCCTTGTGCCCTGCCCTGCCTTCCTATCAAAGGATGCATATACTGTAGATATTTCTTAGCTAAGTGGCAATGTAGCTAAAATTGAGGAACTCAAAAATCGTTGTCTATATAGCTGTTAAACTAATTTATTCCACCACTTTGAAGGAAATAGGGCTTTTTGTGGTGCTTTCATGATTTGATAAGAGGACTGTAGATTTCATTCTATCATAATTCTAGGTGTCAGACATTTTGTATTTCACTCCAGTCCCCATTGAGTTGCTAACAATTGTCTGCAATCAAAGCACTTATGGATGTCTCACACAACCTTTTACTTCCTTTTTTTTTTAATCTGTAATTCAATTTCACGTTAAAAGACTTCCCTCCATATACATCTAAGATCTGTTGATGCCAAGCTACACAAAAGATTTTTGTTAAAAGGTACAGCAGGTCTTTGACTCATAAAGTACAGCCTAGGTCATGATCTGGGGTAAATTCTTATCTATAGTGTCTTTAACCCTGTGGGGATGCCATGCAGTGAGTCACAGAATGAAAAAATATGAGCTCCAGCACATAAAGTCCTACATAAGGATGTAAACCAATAAGAGACTATTACTTGCCCCTCCCGTTTGCTCTTCTCTTGCAATTAAGTGAAATCCATGCCATATCAAGCAGTACTTGTTTCCTAAGCAACTTATCAGACTCAGTTTCTGTACAATACTGATCATTTCATATTTTTTAAGGGCCAAGAGCAGTATAATTGGCAGGTCATACACTATTACTTTTGTTGATAGCTTTACCGCATTGGATTCTTTTAGATATACAGTAGTTGAAGCTAATATGAACCTGTAAATCCCAGAAGATTGTCACTATGCAAAAGTGAATTCCATTGCCCATGAAAAGCAGAATCAAGGTACACCTGCACAGAGTAATTTTTTCTGTGTATGTGATGTAATAGCAATCTTCATGCTGACAGCCTGATTGCTAATAGGATGGTGTGTGGTGCGTGGGCTGTGACATACTAGCTCTGAAGACCTAAAATGATAAGTGAAACCAAGATAAAGTATATTGAAAGTTTGTTCAGGAAATTTCTACAAGGGCTGACTATGTTTTGTTTTATTTTACATGATTTTATAGCTTTACAGGAGTTGAAAAGGGAAATAATATATCTAAATAATATCTAACATTATTCTGTAAAGTAGAGAATAAAATCTTTTCTGATACATGGAAACAACGCTTATCTGAGTGTTTCTGATACTACTGCATCTTATCCAAATGCTTAAAAACTCAGGAAGCATCAATTTCATACAACTGTGTTCATACCAGCCTGTTGAGGTGCAGTGAAAAGACTCTTTTTTTTTAAGTGGGATTTTGCCCTTGCCACTTACGTTACTTGTGATCAGGACTACTGTTCTTGGACTAGGATAAATCAGCACCTCTTCTGTCTCTATTGACTTGAGTGATTGGATCACTTGAGAACCTATCTTGAAATTCTTACTCCATCTGAAAGCTTATTTTGCATAATCTGTACATTTACAGCAAACCATTTGAAAGCCACTTTAGAGCAGTTCTCAGGACATAGCCTGCGATATTGCTTGTGCTGACAGGAATATACTGCTACAGTCAAGGGTTGACAAGACAAGCAAAGTATGTTGTTGCTTATAGCCATTTCTTGCATAGAGTCACACACTGGTCAGCAAGGATTATGGGCCATTGATTTAGAGTATTTCAATTTTGGGGGGTATTCTTTTGTACTCCTCAAACTTGAAAGCCAAGAATCAAAATAATCTTCAACTGGCATTTAAAGTATGACCATTTTTGCTGGCTTCTTTGCAAGATGATAGTACTTGTAATCTAATGGAGATATTTCTAGAGCTAGAAGTATCATATCCAGCTGGGAACCAGGTTGTTTCCCCATTGTAAGTGTGCTGGTTTTGGCTGGGATAGAGTTAACTTTCTTCACAGTAGCTAGTANAAGACACCCGAAATCTTAGATAGCAATCCTTAACATGAACAGTTCTGCATCTTGCCAATACTGGTGTTCACACCAGTTATTTCCTCTCCTTTTCAATCAAACACACAAACACAAGTGAGAAAAAGAGGGGAACGATTTCTTTGACAAGTTGCTTAAAATAAATGGGAGATTTTGAAGGTGCTGAGAAATTTTGAATGACAAAGATAGACCAGAACCTTGTGGTCAGAGAAAAAATGGTACTGTCGAAAGTACATAGCAAAGCATGAAACCATTTGCAAAAGGAAAAGTATTGTATGACTTTGTACTCTATGTCAATATATAATAATGATATCCTATCACATAAACTTGTTTGGGCACACAGAGCCTGGAATGGTGGTAAGGAAGTGTTACTGGTATAGACCCATTTGGACAGTGGTGCATTTACAGCTAGCAAAAATAATGAGTTATGCAGATCATCTCAAGCATGGCTCAGTAGAGCCTTTACACTTCCAAAACCCAAGGATATACATTAATTTTCCACGCATAATGCACCATGATATCCATATGTCTTGAATTTGTTTAAGATATGTTCCATTCCTTTTTGCTGGAATAGCCACACTGAGAGCAGGTTTCACTACACGTGGCACAGTGGTACTCTGGACCCAGAACGGGTGTTCCCTGACTATTAGTGCATACACCAGGATCAGAGAACAAGTGCTAGATATATTGTCATAGCTTTAATTCTTCAGGTGTACTATTCTAACATTCCCATGGAAATATGGTACTTTTCTGCCCCTGATTTATGTTGATGTGTAAATCAAAAATTCCTGTCAGTCCAGCACTGAATATAACCAGCCTTCAGCCTCAGGTTCTTGATCAGATACCAGGTTGATATCTGGTTCATATTCAGACATGGTGAATGAAACATTTCTGTGGTGTAATGGTAATTAATAACAGAGACTCAGAAACAGCTTAGAAACCAGGAGTGTCAGATGTAGTCCCAAGTTAGCACTTGCAGGTAAGTTTCACAGTGCAGGATTGAAGTGTTTTACCTCGAGACCTGTTCTTTTCATGTGATTGCAGGAGAAAAAAAAAGTGCCTATTATACTTCTAAAGTAAAAATGATTCACTGCACAGAGTATCCACCATCTTCCTTTCAGGGCTATATTTCAAGAGGTTTGGCAGTGAAGCAGACTAGCTGTGTGAGAACAGAAACCTCCTCTGGTGAACGGGGAGAGTGGCTCTGTAACATCAGCCATGGAACAGAAAGCTGAAAAATGGGTGGGTTGTAATGGTAACAAATGCTTAAACGTTCTTTAACTTAGTTGTTTGGGGTTTTTTCTTTTAAATACACAAATGAGACATTTTATATTTATATCACACACAAAATCTTGTCGGTTTCACCTGGAAAAGTGTAATTTCTCCCTTTGTGTAATTCCAATTGTTACAAACGGGAGAAGGTGGTGAAAATATGTCTTGGTGAATTCCCCCCAGCTCCCCAAAAGGATGTCCTTTTTTTTTTTCTGGAAGCAAAAACAAGCAGATACTTATTTGATCTAAAAGGCACAATGTGGTATTTTAAGGCATTGAGAGTGGGGGAGAGGGGGGCACGGTTTGTTCACCCCGCCGGTGTGTTTCGTTGGCAGGAGAGAGCGCGGCGGCGGGCGGGGAGCCGCTGGGGGGGCGGGGGGCTCCCCTGGCCCCGCTTCAGCCGCAGGTGGATGCTGCGGTGCTCGTCGCGGGGCTTCCCCGCTCTTTAGCGCTCCAGCCAAGGTAGCTGCCTGTCCGTATTAAATGGCTGCCTGCTTTTCGGGGCTGCCGGCTGTTTTACGGGTTTGCTGTTTATTTTTTTAGCAGCCCTGCCGTCTCTCGGGGGCAGCGCCCTGCTCTCGGCCCCGCCGTTTCCCCAGGTGAGGCTTCATCCCACCACCTCCCTGTCCTCCCCCACCTCAGCCCTTCCTCCCTCGCCCTTCCCGGGGAACCGCCGCCTCCTCCTTCTCTCCGGGCAGCCACCCCCGGCCCTGCACCCCTCTCGGCTGCTCCTGCTCCTGGGCCGGGGCGCGTCTGCGTGTGGGCTCGGGGCCGTGCACAGCCGCGGCACCCCCGGCCGGGAGAGGCGGCTACCTCCGCTTTCCGCGAAGTACACGCGGCGGCAGGAGGCGGTGGCCCGGCCCGGGGGTGGCGGGGCAGGGCAGGGCAGGGAGCTCCGGAGCGCCTCAGCCCTGTGCGTGCGGGACCGGGCTGTGCCGGGGAGCGAGCGGGGTCTCCAGCCCGCCTCGCTCTCTGTGCAACACCCTCACCCTTGTCCCTCCCCCCACCTCTTCCTCTTTTTTTTTTTTTTTTTTTTTTTTCTTTCTCCTTCCCTCCTCCACCCTCCTGCAGCGAGTTAAATATTTCTTTTGTTAATTGACGCCCCAAGTGTTCCCAATCCGTTCCCCGCGCAGCCCGGGCCGGCCGAGGACGTCTGCACGCCCAGATCCGCTCGGTGAAGCAGCACAGATCCGCGGGGCTGAGCGGGTGTGTGCGTGAGGAGGAGGAGGAGGTGTAGGTGTAAAAGGAGCTACGAGCACAAGGCAGATTTGCGAGGAATAATTTAACTCCGGTGTTTGTTGATTTTCGGGTTTTTGGGTGTTTTTTCTTGTCTCTCTCCTTTCTATCTCTTTATTTCTGCTCAGGATTTAAATGTCAATCAAAGCATCCCTAAATCAGCTTTCCGCTCGTCTCCGGTTTCTTCCGAGGCATTAATTGAATCACACGCTGCATTTGAAGAGCTCGGGTGTTTCACCCACGAAGGTAAGTGGGCTTATGAACCTGCACCGGGTCTGGATGGTCACTAAAAGCTTGACTGCCTTTCAGGGTGTTGTTTTTCTTCCCTTGCCCCCCCTCCCCCAGTCCCGTGGCCCCACTTGGCTCTACCTGAGGAAGTTGCATCCCTGGGTTAAACATCGGTAGATATATGGAAAATGCGCCCGTGGGCCCGGCGTGGGGGGGGGGAGGGNCCCTTTTTAACCTATTCCCCCTCTGTCTAATCCCAGTCCGTCCAGCCCCCGCCCTCCCCCCCCTCCTTTAAACTAGGTTGTAAAGCCGCTGTACCCTACAACTCCTAAAACTTCTCTCCTTGCTGTGATTTATATTCTATACTAACAAAAAGGACAAAAAAAAATATACTCGATCCTCCTGTGGATGACATTTTTTTTTTTAAATAATGCATTTCCTTCTTCCCCTTTAATTTTTTTTTTTTTTTTTTTTTTGGCAAGGAAATTTGCTCCATCTCCAGCAGCAACCACTGCTCCTTTTGATGTTGTGGTACGCCGTGCGCATGCGCTTCACATTAGAATTACTGCACTGGCCAGAATAAGTTGGATCTCTTCTTCTCTTCACTGAAACCCTAAATCATATCAAAAGCTAAAGGGATGCTGAGAGTCCGGAAAAAGGGTTACTTTGGGATTTGGTCGTTCCCTTTAATAATAGCCGTGGTGTGTGCACAGAGGTAAGTGATGAAGATAGCTCTCTTGCTTTACTTTGAATTGCACTGCATGCTGCTGCTGAGAGGAATGTACAGCTTGGGTCTGAGAAATAAGAAATAATGTGGTATTATTCTTTTTCTTCTTTAGTGTCAATGACCCTAGTAATATGTCACTGGTAAAAGAGACCGTGGATAGACTGCTGAAGGGCTATGACATTCGCTTGAGGCCAGATTTTGGAGGTAATTTGACTGCTTTTGAATGAGAGATTACATACCCATGCTGTGTGTCGTTGGTGTGTGTGGTTTTTAAACGTGTTGTGGGTGCTGTTGCTTTTGGGGGGGGTGGTGGTGGTGCCATTTTCTCAGGCTGATCCAAAGTTAAGCCCATTGTTACTCAATTTGCTTTAGCACAGGATGCTCTTAATGCGATCACTTAAATCTCTTGCATATTTGTAATCGGTCCCTCATTTTGTGTGTGTGCTGATACTTTATTAACCTGTAATTAAACCCTTGTTTAACTGGTTTTATCGAGATGTAAATCTCTTAAGTTTACCCAACGTTTGTTCCTCTCAGCCTAATGTGCCTGTGATCACAGTTACTATTTTTGAGTACAAGATGTGCTGTTAACTGATACAAAAATGTCATTTAACCCCCTGCGCGCTCTTACTTCGAACTAGTTTGTTTATTTCGGACGTGTTCGCTGTGGGTATCCCCTTCCCCCCCCGCTTCTGGGGCTCACTGGCCGCCGGCCCCTGGCTGCCCCTTCCGCCAAAGCGCAGGGCTGAGGGTGACGAGCCGGGTCGCGGCCGCGGAGGCCAGCGCCG
>VZTQ01007895.1:313914-326326 GCA_013400755.1 Pelecanoides urinatrix
GCAACCACTGCTCCTTTTGATGTTGTGGTACGCCGTGCGCATGCGCTTCACATTAGAATTACTGCACTGGCCAGAATAAGTTGGATCTCTTCTTCTCTTCACTGAAACCCTAAATCATATCAAAAGCTAAAGGGATGCTGAGAGTCCGGAAAAAGGGTTACTTTGGGATTTGGTCGTTCCCTTTAATAATAGCCGTGGTGTGTGCACAGAGGTAAGTGATGAAGATAGCTCTCTTGCTTTACTTTGAATTGCACTGCATGCTGCTGCTGAGAGGAATGTACAGCTTGGGTCTGAGAAATAAGAAATAATGTGGTATTATTCTTTTTCTTCTTTAGTGTCAATGACCCTAGTAATATGTCACTGGTAAAAGAGACCGTGGATAGACTGCTGAAGGGCTATGACATTCGCTTGAGGCCAGATTTTGGAGGTAATTTGACTGCTTTTGAATGAGAGATTACATACCCATGCTGTGTGTCGTTGGTGTGTGTGGTTTTTAAACGTGTTGTGGGTGCTGTTGCTTTTGGGGGGGGGTGGTGGTGGTGCCATTTTCTCAGGCTGATCCAAAGTTAAGCCCATTGTTACTCAATTTGCTTTAGCACAGGATGCTCTTAATGCGATCACTTAAATCTCTTGCATATTTGTAATCGGTCCCTCATTTTGTGTGTGTGCTGATACTTTATTAACCTGTAATTAAACCCTTGTTTAACTGGTTTTATCGAGATGTAAATCTCTTAAGTTTACCCAACGTTTGTTCCTCTCAGCCTAATGTGCCTGTGATCACAGTTACTATTTTTGAGTACAAGATGTGCTGTTAACTGATACAAAAATGTCATTTAACCCCCTGCGCGCTCTTACTTCGAACTAGTTTGTTTATTTCGGACGTGTTCGCTGTGGGTATCCCCTTCCCCCCCCGCTTCTGGGGCTCACTGGCCGCCGGCCCCTGGCTGCCCCTTCCGCCAAAGCGCAGGGCTGAGGGTGACGAGCCGGGTCGCGGCCGCGGAGGCCAGCGCCGAAGCCGCCCTTGCCCGTGTCGGGGGCGGGGGAGCCCCCGCACCCCCACACCGCGACTGGCCCCGAGCCGCTGCCCGCCCTGGTCTCTCCGGGTGCGCATCCGTCGGCGGAGCGCGGAGAGCCCCGCGGTTCACACGCGTGTTAACGCGTGTTACATAAAACACCGCTGCCGCTGGCGGGGGGCGCACAGGGTGAATCCGGTGCAAGCGCGCGTTCCCCGTGGATGGGTGGGAACCAGCTTTTGGGAGGGCGGGGGAGGGAAGGTGTGGGGAACACTTTTTGCCTTCCTCCTGACTTTCTGGTTTTGTTAAACGTCGTTTCATTTCTGCGCTGTCTTAGTCCTGCTAACTCTGGTAAGAACGAGTTAAGTTCTTAGAGATTACATTGCGGACCATCTCGTTGGTTTGCAGGTCCCCCAGTGGCTGTTGGCATGAACATAGACATTGCCAGTATAGATATGGTCTCAGAAGTCAATATGGTGAGTATTTAGGGGTTTGGGGCTGGTTGCTCTCTGACGGGGTGGCTGTCGCTTCCCCCGCCCCTGCCAAGGCGGAGCGGTGCTTCCGGGCGTGCGGGGACCCGGCACGGCCTCCTGCCCCGGAGCGCCGCCGGGGCGGAGCGTGCCGCCTCCTCGAGGGTCGGCTGGGGGGCGGGGGCGGGAGNAGCCTGACACTGTTTTGACTGGTCATGACTGAGTCAATGATTTTACAAGTTTAATTTTTCAAGACATTGTCTCGCTAATCTAAATAGTTTGAACTGACTGTGCTCAAAAGCTGAATGTTAATAGCGTAATAACTCAATACTTTCTATGTTTTGCTTTCATTACCTGGGAGACTAATGAAGTGTGGAGAAAATTGGAGAAGTGTCAGATTCATTCTCTAGAAGAAGCTGTTCTTGGTTTAGACTAAAGTTTTCTAACATTTACTTTTCTTATTTGAAAATGTTTGGGGTCAAGTTTTGAAGAATTTATCTTAACTTACATCTTACTTGGTTAAGGACACAGAATTTGGCCTAATACTCTTAGGGGTTTCTACAAGAAGGACAAAATAACAACACTGGAACATGGTAGCAGCAACTGATACAAAATAAATGCGGTTTTGTGAAATATTTGTTACTAGTGATAGAAGTTTATTGTTTGAAACAAAATTTCCATTATTCTTGAAGAAGTTGTAAGGAAACATCTTTCTAAACACAAATGTGATTTTAGGGATCCTGCTGTAGCTGTAATGATGCATTTGAAAATAATATTTTGAAAGTTATCAGTTGTGTTAATATCATTCTACTACTAAAATATTTTGTTTAATTTCTCAGTGGCATGTTTGGGTTCTCAAACATGTGGCACTGAACAAATTGGCAAACACTTGCTCTCAAACTGGATGTACAGAAGTTTTTTCAAAATGTAAAATATAGCCCTTGGTCTAATTTGAGGATGACATTACTGGTGGTTGTACTGTGAGACTGGGAAGTCTTGGTGATACTGCTCTTCTTCAAGAGACCAGGAAAACTCTGAATAATTTCACCTTGAGCAACATTAGTTGTGAAATATTTCTAAGTGGCTAAAATGGGTTTCCAAACTTTGTTTCACTGAACTTGTAACTTAGTATTCTACCTTCAGGAGCTTTAAGTGCAAAGAAAGAAAATTGCATTGTATTTTAAACCATTTGCTTTTCATTAAAAGAAAGAACTATGGGTAGGAGAGATATGGACGTACAGAGTTTTTTCTTAGACAGCCATGAGCAGTGTGGGAATGATGAGGGCTTTCTTGATGGAACTGTGATCTACTAGGTCAGTGTATATCACTGCTTCTCTTCAGAACTGGAAGGTAGTGCCAAATGTTTTCTTTTCTTGTGAAAAGAAAAGATTGTGAAGATTGTTGTGAATCTTCTTTTCTCTACTTCTTTCAATGATTTATAGAAATTTGGTCTCCAATTAAAGGTGATGGTATATCAGAATATTGTGATCTGACACTTGCAGACTAACTATAAAACTGAGTATTATTTTTAGTATTCTATAGTCAGTTTATTGTGTTTCTATAATGAAATGTTTGACCTTTGTGAGAAAAGTCTTTTCAGACTATCTGCAGAACTTGGGGGGGGGGGGGGGGGGGGGCCAGGCAGGAAATGTATAAGCAGTTTTGTCCCACACTATTTGCCTAAAACATTTAAGCTCTGGGCTTATTTTATTCTAAGAAGCTACCTATTTCTTAAAACCAGGCATTCATTTTACATCATTCTTTTCAATTACAGTTTCAGAAGAGATTCCAAACCAAAATTATTTTTTTAATCTGCTTAACTGTAACATGTAACAGTTCATTTTACAATGATCTGTATAACATAACAAGTACTAATATACCCTGATACACCTGAAATAAATGAGAAATGACACATGCAAGCGGACAACAAAATATTTAGTACACAAGGCCTTAACTTTTTCCTTGCAAAGTCACCAGAATTTGGGGTAGAAACCAGAAGTACCATTGAATGCTAGCTGATGCAAACCCTTCTGAGATTATGAGAGACACAGAAAGAATCTTTTGGATTTATGGATCTATTTTCTGAACCATGGGCTTGTTGCTTTTCCTGTAGTCATGGCAAACATTACTGACTTGAGATAAAGGCAAATCATTGCTTGGGGTTGTGTATCAACATTAATGGGATCAAAATTTTGCTTTGGGAGGAAGGCTAAACAATCATAGTTATTTAGCTTGAGATCATTTCTGTTAATTCCAATGTCAACTTACTTTAAAATTATCATCCTTACATTTCTTTTCCAGTCTTGACACATTCCATCTACCAAACACATTTGTGCTGCTCTGCAGGCAGGCTTGTCTCCAGTTTCATGAAGTAAACCATAAAGTTTTTACTTTGTTGAACAGGAGAATTTAGAGTTGCCGTTATAGAAAGTAAATAGGTGTTTAGGATGTTCACAAATATTATTGTTGACTTTGAATTCCTAAAGAGATGATAAATACTTCACATAATAGCAAACTCATAGTGTAACAGGCTTTATAGCTGCCTTCCAAATATTTCTTGTATGCAACAGAGTTGACACTGTAAGCTGTTTAACCTTAACATTGTAGTCAGAAACCTAAACTGGCATATATTTTAGTTTTCAAAAATGGTTTCTAAGTACTGGTACTTTGAACATAATTCTTTCCAACTTTGGGGAATGCACCGAATGCACATGAGAAAAGTGAAAGCTTCAGGCATATGTGGTTGTTGACAACTGTCATAAATACTTAGACTAATGTTTTTGTATTTTGCAAAGAAATAATACACATCAGGTAATGATTTTATGCAGTACAATAATGATTATGGCTAATTCCACTCACCTCTCTGCACCACAGAGTGGTCCAGGTCCTGCAGTATTGTTGAGTGTATGCTTTATGCTAGTTATACTGTAGATGTTCTTAAAGTTTCTCTTAGTCAAGTAACAATGGAAAACAAACATGGAGAGGTGAAAACTACTCAAATGGTTTTCCTGGGCTAATGAATTTGACCATACATAAGATTAGCTGTATTGCAGTGAGTCTAATGCAATGTTCTCAAGATAGTTTCCAGGTGTTTCTTACTGTATTTGAATTTTCTTCTTAGCTTCCTCTTCCTTAATAATAATCACTCATTGTAAAAATAATACCTCCGGAGAGCTTAATTGTCTCTTTTTTCTTTTTTCTTTTTTTTAAATAACCAGTGGTAGCTGGGATGTCACATTTCCACATTTTCATCTCCTTAGTTAATTATTGGAGTAGACCCCTTGAAGACACAGCAACTAAGACTGTTCTCCATTCTGATTTTCTTCCCTTTTGTCCCAACAGTTCCCTCATAAACTGTTTTAAAAAATTGGTACAGGTTCATTAAGAAGTACAGACACAAATTTTCTTCCCTAGACACCACTGAAGATTCTGCATAACATGTTGGGCATTTGATGTCTCTAAGTAAGACAGGAGGATTTCTATGGATAATGTCGGTCATGTGGTGGTTTTAAGTATCTTGGCATATTCCCTATTAAATAGGTCAAAGTTTTTTCTTTCCCTTCCCACCCCCTCCCCACCCCCGTTCCTCTTCTGTCTTCTCCTTTCTTGGTCTGTGGCTATTATGGGATTCCAGTACAGGATGTCTTGAAAAGAGAGAGAAATGCTCCATGGATATGTTTGGTTTGTTTGTGGTTTTTGTCGTATATTTAATTAAATGTAACTATTCATACTGTGGGTCATTGGGGCTCTGCAGAAAGGAATCTGAATAGTTTATTTAATTTAAAGTATTTGCTTGCTTATCATTGTACAGATTTTGGCATGTGGACTCAGTATGTGTACATGGAGTTAAATAGACACAATAGATTGGTTTGTCTTAGTGGGAGCCCTTAGGGTTGATTGAGTGCATAATTCTTCCATCAAGTGGGAGTTGGAGAAACAAAGGAGCTGTTATCATCTATCAGGGAAAGGTTTACTTATTAGTGTATGCCAAGTTTTACACAACAGAACCTAATAATTTCAAAGCTCTAAAAAAAAAAACCAAACCAAAACCAAAACAGAAGCTTTTTTTAATATTTTATTTCACTTCTATATTTGAGATATGCCAAAATTACATAAAATAGTAAGTATAATACTCGTAGATCAGAATATTCCCAGTCTAAAAAAGTACAGGCACAGCTGTAATTTGCTGATAAACCTCTGACTTTCAGTTGCTTTTGATAATAGAGATCCACTACTGGTTTTCTTAAAATCTCTCATGTTTTCTTGATGTATTTTCAGTAGGGGACATGAACAAAGCTCAACAGACATAGGTTTAGATTATGAAAACAACAGGAGCTGTGTGGCTACCTCTCAAGTAGCAGGAATTGTCTTTATGTGTGAAAAAGGAAGAGATGGCTTGTGATATAAAAAGAAATGGGGGTTAAGTGGTAAAGAAATAGGGTGGAGCTGTTCCAAACCAGAAAAGTTGGGGGAAAAGTCCTGGTAAAGAAAAATGAAGAGAAAGAAAATCGTAAAACAGGAAAAAGTGCCCTATATACACTGATACAGAAAGAGGTGAGGAAAATGGTTCCTGTCAGCAATATCTTCTTTTGTCGATCCATTGTAGTTGTACATGTTGCTGTACATGATCCATAAAGAGAATGAGCAGAAGACAGGACTGAAAATGTGTTGAAAGGGAAATATTAGAAATATTGGGAAGGTGTTGCTTCCTTAATCCTAAATACTTCCTGCTGCTAGAGGCCATTGGTTTTATTATTTCCTCTGTCATAGATGCATATGCTTCTTCACACAAAATTGCATTTCTCAGCGGACAGTTTGAATTTGGCTCTCACCAAATTATTGTGCTTGTACACTACTGACTCAAACTGAAGTATCTACAGAGAGTCCTATGAATGCAGAGCAGGTGATATATATTTTAGAAGTGAGAACATTTTTAACTGAAAGCCCCATTTCACCTGTTCCTTCAGTTATTGTCTGGGATAACATCACAAGACCTTTATTTTCAAACTGGAGTAAATTACATTAGTATGGATTTCTTGTTACTACATGTCTCTAATTCATGTATTTTCCTTTCTTGGCTTTAAGGTATGTAAAAATAAATCAGAGCTACTGTGTTCAAGTAAAATGTTTATTCTTGGGGACCAAAGCGAGTGTTCCTATTGGTATGCTACATGTGGACTGAAGTTTTCATCTTGGTTTTGGTAGAATATATGTAGCCACAGTATGAAATGATTTCTCTACAACATATATGCAGGAATGTAGTGAGTTTGTAACTACTTTTATAAGCTAGTTCAGAAGCAAGAATATATTGTGTGTATTTATATATATTATGTGTATCTATATTATATATATCTAGAAGCATGACAATACTTGTTGTTTCTTTTTAAGGTCAATATAAATGTTTTGTTAATTGGATTCACTTTGGGTGTGCTACAGTGTTGCAAAACTTTAATCAGTAGAAAATCATTTTGTCTCATTGGTGGTGGTGATTTTTCGAAGTGATCACTCACTTTGGCAGACCAGGGGATGGTTGTCAGTAATTTAAAGAGATTGCCTTGGAAGTGATTTGTACAACTGAATTAATAATTATTGCCTTCTTGTTTTTAGAAAGCCTTGACCTATAAAAATTTAAGTAATTTGGGTCCTGCCATAGAAGAAAAGATATATTTATCTTTAATATGTTTTATGGGCAGTGTCTTAGTGCTAAAGTGTGGGGATGAACATGAAGTGTACTTTGTTAGCTCCTACTATAGGCTACTTTATTTCATAACCTCTCTATTGAAAATCACATAAAATCTTTATAGATGAGCCATGTAGTAGAATGAAAGATTTTTGTGTTGTGTTCTACAAGCTTGTTACAAGTTTAAGCTGTTCCAATGGTCATATTCGTGCTTCTTAGTGACTTTAAAGTCTGTCAGTGCACCATGACTAAATCCTTATTATTCCTCCCTCCCTTTTTTAAATCTTTGTATCCCATGCAGCCCTCTGCAAGGTTTCTAGTAGAGCCTTTAGTATTCAACTGTGTTGAAGTACAGTCTTGCATAGTAATAGTTCTTTTATTTTTCTAGAAGTAATCCAGATTCCTTGTAGGCTTTTAGTGGTTAATGCTGTAGGTGTCTGTGAGTTCATGTATGAATCAGGTTAGCAAGATTTACTCCCTTCATTTCAAAGGAGGGCGCTCATCCATGAGTTAATTTTTGAAATGCCTCTTTTAAGTAATGGAAGGTAGCGTCTTGTTTGTCTTTAGAGTTAAGAACTTTAAGTCAAATGTCTTGAGTTATTAATATTGAAAAATTGGCTACTATAGGTGGATGCAATCTGTAAATTAAAAAAATAAGTGCATGTGCATAATTACATTAAAATTGTAGGCATACGGTGGTTGGACAAAAAGATAAACAGGATAGAAGTAGCCTTTGTGCTTTATTGTAATTACTCTTAATATGCTTCTACAGGGATTCCCACCCTGCCCGCCTTTCTTGACAGCAATGCTATGTACAATGGATATATAATGGCTAGTATAACACAAGCCTTGTAGGAATAGCAGTATAGTGGGCATATTTACAGTCTTACCTGACGAAAGGCCATATTGTGAAGTAGCAGTGCTCTCACTTTATAAGTTTTGCTTACGAAGATCTTTGCATGCAAATTGTCTAGCTAAGTATTTTCAGATTAGCTAATCAATGCAAAGATTCTCCCAGACTTGGAATCACATTTACTGCATGTGTCTGTTTTGTATGAGTTTTGCAAATAAGTAGGTAAATACTTCGTATCCTGCAGCATATGCCACCTTAGGTTGTTCAGGATAAAATGCTTAACAACCTAAGTAGATAGAAAAATGACTTGCAAAATTACTTTCTTTTTTCTATTTTGAAAGAAGACTTTAAAAAGTTGTAGGAATGTTTACTGACTTAAGCATAGCTGAGACCTTTTGTATCAAGTTTCAGTCAAAAATATATTATTGTAGGTGATGTATAAGTCCCCCCAAAATAGATTTGTAATGGAAATGCCAGGAGAGCCTTAATTATAATCATTCTTGTTAGTCTAAATGCCTAGAATTGAATACAGTTTTCATTGATCTACTATTATGTGACACAAGTGACCACTTACAGAGAAATCCATAATAACTCTAGTTAACTGGCTGCATTCAAAAATGCTGTTAAAAGTACCCACCTCTATGCATAGGCTTCGCAGAATGCTTTTGTGAGCTCAAGTCCACCATGAGACTTGTTTTGGAAGTCTTCAAAGGTGTAAATCTGATGCTGATTTTTCCACTGAGGCTATTTCTGCCCTGTTTTCACAGAAGATTTGTGGGTACTTAAATGACTTGAAATGCAATACAAGATGGCTCCTATAATGTCTCAGACATTAAGTGTGAGAGGGGAAGGGTAGTAGTCTCCAAAATTATTGCTGTGCAATAGGTGCTCCTTTGAAGTGAACGGATGTACTTGGTAGTTTTTATTGGCCAGAAAGGCATAGCACCTTCCTGGCAGCTTTGATTTAAAGGTATTTAAAAGCTGACGAGTCCAATCATAGGAAAAGTGTCCTTTTTTACTCTTAGTCTTGAGTCTGTGCTGTAACCAAATGCATTGGTGAGGCAGCATTAGGAGGCTCATGTGGTTCCTGTCAGGGCCAAACTTTGCCTGTTGATAAATGGAAGGCATCAGTTTACATCAATATCTTTCTGGCATCCTTTTTTACTTTGAGTTAAATGAATAAAAATGAACCTTTTTGTTGTGAATCATAAAATCATCTTGGGTAAGGTAGATGGTAATGTGAAGTCTTAAGTATAGAATTAAATTTTGATTAACTTTTTAATTGAATTGACTTTTTGAGAACACAATGATGTATAAACTTTTGATACGGCATTTGACATTTTAGAGATAGACATCTATGCTACAATAATATGCTGACTAGTTTCGTTAAAGCATGAAGGCAGCAATTATTTAGTAAGGATTAAGAATGAGAGTTTTCAATAAAAAATGCTGCTCTTGTATATGAAAAGGTTTTGGTTTAATCAGTTTTATGGGGAAACAATTGTTTTTGTAAGGAAGTCTTTCATATTATATGTAACTTAAATTATCTCTTGAGTTAAACTTTTTGAAAACAAAGAATGTGCATATGTGTTTTTCATTAAGTAATTCATACCAAACAACATTTTCAAATGGAGCATGTAGCACTGGTGGCAGGTAAAACCATTGTTCTTTTTTCTTTTGTAATCTTAAATAGTTTGCATTTATTTCTTTCAGTATGCATTAGCAAATTATATTGGAAAAAGCATCTTTTTTTTTTAAACTGGATATCATATCAGTATAGTTAAATAATATATTGACTGCAATGTACACAACCTTTTTATCTTTGTAGGTGTTAGCAATCAAAATATTATTTAGTTGGAGAGATTAATATTTTTACTTTTCTCAGGTTCTGTCTAATAAGATACCACAGTTCTTGGGGTTTGGGTTTTATTTTGCCTTTTCTGTCCATACTCTGCTGTGCCTTTCTTGACGAATGACATCATCACCACGACTCTTATTCACCATCTTGGAAGTGAATCCCTGTATGCTCGTGGCTGTTTGTAACTCAGTAGTAAAATCACTGTTTGGCTTTTAGAAAGTTGTTTCTTGGAGCTCTGTGCTTGAGGACCATTTGCTGTCAAAAGAAACATGTCACTGTGGTGTTTGGCTGGTGTGGAGCCTGTGTCTACCTCTGCCACTTGGAAATTTACTATTCAGAACTGCAGGATGTAATGCAAGAAGTAATGTGTTGAAACCACAGCATTCAGGTCAAATATTAGCCAAAACTTTTAGTAGTACAAATACTGGAGGGCTGAAATTGATGATTTATGTTACTCTTAAAGAACCACTGTGATTTCATTGGAAATGTTATAGGTCTAGTTGATTCTACCTTGGGAGTAAAGGAAGGAGTGAGAAATGCACAGCAGGAGTTCCACATCATAAATGCATCACTTCATTACAGTTAGCATTCTAAACAAAGATTTCTGTTTGTTTATTTTGAATAATATCTTAAATGGGAAGGAACTGTGTTTGGCTAGCCTTCATTGTGAAATAAAGGGGTGAGCCAATATCTGCATTTCACTATCTTAGGTAATGGGGAACTGAATATTAAATACTTTTTTTTATGGATTAATACTATTAATCCACTGTTAGTACATACATTAATGGTGTTTCATAGCTCAGATGATAAATGGCAGACTGCTTACTCAAGCTTGAAATCAGACTGTTTTCCACAAATTGAAAAATAATTATGTATATCTGATGGGCAAATCAGGAAAATAGTGTTGTAACATATCAACAGAATAGCCAAATTGAATTATTTTTGTATGACTCAGATTTTTACCTTAAATTTTGATTTTGCCTCAAAATCTTTCTGCTTCAAAAACATATGCCTTAACCTTTCCTTACCTTTTTAATTATTTTTAAGTTAAGGAGAACTACAGTTGAGCTTAAGTAACAATAACCATTAAAACAAACCAAAACAAAACCAAACCAAACCAAAAAAACACAGGCTTTGTGTAGACGTACAGCAAGATCACATCTCTTTAATCACTGGCTTTTATTTCCTTAGGCCTAGTTAGAAAGCAGGTGACAAGGAGGAAAGCTTGGTTTGAGAAGGTAGAAAGGCAAAATCTTGAACAAGGGGATGTGAGAGGAATAAGCGCATATGGAAGTAGGTCTGGTCCTATAGTATAGCAGCATGAAGCTTTATGCTAGTTTATGAAAACAAACTTTGTTTTACATTTCTGATAGTTGTGATATTCAGGTATGAGAGCTGTATGAAAGCAGTAAGAGTAAAAGTAATTCCAGCAGTTAAATGGCAGTATTTACATCTATTAAATTGTTTGATTTAGTTATGGTGGTACATATAGTCATATGGTAATGTATCATAAGAAATTATTTTGCTCCATGAACCTAGAAGGACTCAAGTCTAAGTTTTTATGTGCTGCATCATCAAGGTGATGGTGTTTAGCTGTGTTTCTGTGTGATTGTATTAGATTGCCAGGTATGGCCTAGGAGTCATTCTTTTGACAACAGAGAGCCTAAACTGTGGCTTGAAATGGGAGGAAGTAATTTCGCTCCTAAAAGTGATTCTTCTCTTTTCTTTCAGATTATACTTTAACTGATTTTTGCCTTTTTTTTTTTTTTTTAAACTATTGAGCGATGAATGTTGTTTCAGTCTAGTACCTTTACCAGACAGTGTGGTCAGTACATTAGGGAAGACCACATAAATTTAGCCATTTGCATATGTTATTAATATATAAATAAAATATACTTTACAATTTCAGCCTTATTTTCAGTATGTATTTGAGACCTCTAGCACATGTATTTCCAGTATATGTCTGTGCTACAGTCAAGTGATTTTGGTGCTTATTGGGCAAATACCATGAATATGGTGGTTGCATTGTTAATTGCCTACTGATTTTACCAATCATCTTCTGCAAGAATATTCTTCTCCAATAAACTTTTAAAAATACACGTGCTCTGGTTATTTAGAAGTATCACTTCATGGCTCCTTATTTTTACAGAATAATAAAATGGCTTTAAAACTGAGTGGTTCTAGTTGGGGTGTCCCATGGGTTGAATTCGCTGAAATCAGAAATGTAAGGCTGGCTTTATTTTTGTTGGAGTTGATATTGTACATATTTTTCTGAGAGAAAGAGGCTTCCTGATTTGAAATGTATGGGTTTCGTTTTGCTTAACATTTGTAGCTGGAATTTCTGGGATCAATCATTATTCCTTTTGCAGACATGCTAACATAGAGTTTTTGCTGCTTTGTTGTTGTTTGTGGTTTGTGGTGGTTTTTTTTGTTTTATTTTTGGTTTTGTGGTTTTGGTTTGGGGTTTTATTTTTTGGTTTGTGGGTTGTTTTTTTTTTTTTTTAATGCTAGTGTTAGTGTAAGGAATTGTCTAAGATC
>VZTQ01007895.1:326382-363043 GCA_013400755.1 Pelecanoides urinatrix
TAATATTCTGGGGGGTGTGTGTGTGTAACTTTTTTTTTTTTTTCTTTGTGTTATCAGTTTAAGGAGAGGCAGTCGATAAGGAAAGGCTGTGTTTGTAGAACTGGCAATTCGGTTTCCATGGGTCTTGTCACTTATTGAGGGCTGAAGGGCTTCTTTGCTACTGTTGCAGCTAATTACAGTCTGTAAGTGGTGGCTCACACAGTGGTGTGTTGAAGGCAGTCTTGCTCCTGGAATTTTCTTATATCTCATCTACTTATGTTTCAGGAGAATGTCAATTTAGACTATCTTCTAAGTTGCTATTGATCTTCAGGTTTTAGTGCAATATGTATGTATTTTGTTGGGGCCACCCCATTTCTAGATTTTTGAGTTACTCATGTATTCTTCAATAATAAAATGAGAATATATTCTTTATGGAGTCTTTAAATATATTTATGAAACTTTTATTTCAGAACAAGAAGTTACAACATAATGTATGTGAGACCTCATGTTGAATTCTCAGTGGAAATTAATAGAGTTACTCAGCATCCAGAAAAATTTTTGACAGATACTGGAATTTGATACCTCATTTGCAAATACGTATGTGCACAGTGTTCCAAAGAGCTTGAAATATTATATAAACAATGACTATTTATATTTGAGATCCTCCATTCTGATCTTTTTAGATACTAAACCTTAGCATATAGGAACATACAGTAAGTGATAAAGTGAGAGAATGTCCAAAGTAACCATACTTCAGCCTGCATGCTATGGCTTTGGAAGCCCATGTTCTAAGTTTATTTAGATTCACTTGTATTTGGTAAGCATAACACAACATCAGTTCTACCAACAGAGTAGAATCCTAGGTGAAGTCATAACCAAATATTTATAGGATGCACTCTGGTAAAATCTGAGATTGTAGAGAGAATGAAGTATAATCATTGTGAAATAACAGCAGGCAACTTATCAGACTTGTTTAAAAAAAAAAAAAAAAAGGCAAATTATATGAACTAGTTTAACCCACAAATAAACACAAATTGTAATCACAAACCTTGAAAGTCTTTGTTCATGTCAATTGATTCAGGTGTATCTAAGATATCTTTAATATGCAAGGTTAACCTTAGTTTTTAAACGTATTGTCCTGCTTGGGAGAGAAGTAAATTACTCATATTGGCTAGTCAAATTTGAGCCAAGAGAGATGGTCGGTCTGTCTGTGTTTAGTTTTTGAAGAAACACAATACTATAGAAAAAAGCATTAAAACATGGAGGAAAAAATGTTCTGTAAAAGATGATTGACTTGTATAATATAGTCATTGACGAAGAAACATAGAAAAAGATCCTAATGCTTGCGAAAGGCAGAAGGTTTAAACTACTATTAAGAGTATTGTGGAAGGTCAAGGGTCTTCTTTAAGGTTCACTGAAATCTTTTGATGAGTCATTTATAAATGTTTTATTAAAGGTATAACAAATTAGTATTTTGTGGCTTTTTTTTTTTTTCACTTGATACATTGCAGAAGCATAATAGAAAAGGGAAGTGGACAAAAAATTCTGAGGCACCACATTTGTGTGATTTCCATCAAGCAGCCCCTTCTGTCCCATGGTGATGAACTCCTTTGTTTCTCCCTATTTCTCCTGTTGAGTAGTTCCAAGATACTGCTCATATAGAATGAAGCATGGAGACAAATTCTGATTGTCTGTGAAGGCATTCTGCCTTCTTGCTGTGCAAGAAGCAGGATTTAGGGGCTAAATTGGCACGTTCAGGGAAGCTCTGTTGGAGAATTAGCTAGATAAGGACTGATTTGCACTTTTTTTTTTTAAAAAAAACTTTGACTACCCTGGTTAGAAGCTGTGAACTGGTAAATCTTCGGGTTGCTGTTCATTAGTGTAGCAGAAAACACTTAACAGGGAGTACTTGTTTTTGCTATTACTCACTGGGCCTGTGGGTTGGAATTGTTGAGAATGTTTTTGAACGCAGCTTTCCATCTAGTGATTTTTAAGATCAGTGTCTTCATGGAGAAAGATGTAAGCGTAGTATCAGGGAGATCTTCACATACATTTATGTTTTGTGCCAAACGCTGAATCTACTTTGCAGAAATTGGTAATAATCAGGACCTTTTCTGTCTTTGTTCTCCAAATAAAGCCCATGGTTATTAGATCTGTGAGTCTTTTACTGCTAATATTGTTAAGACAAGCTTTCCTTTTGAGGAGGATCCTCTCCAGGAATCCTAAGGTGGGTGAGGAACAGCAAATTGCACTGTTCTGTGCACAAGCTCTGTGAGAAGGATAACAAATGGAAGAACAGTGTCTATTTGTACAAAAGAAAAGACAGAAAAGGGGTTAAGAACCAAGCAGGCACATCTCTGAGTGCAGGGAGGCAGAAGAGAAGAACATATTGGCTTTGAAATTTTCAGCCCTGGGATGTAGACCGCCACACTAGGAAACTGGAAACCAATGAGGTGATAGCAAAAGGAAGCAATTGTCCCGTTTCAGATTTTCTGTTCCTTTTAGAACTTACTCCAAATAACTGAATGGTCATCAAGACAAGTAACAAACCACAATAGTTTAACCTTTTGGAATGGAAGGTAAAATTAAACGATGGTTCCTGTCACTTGTCCCAGGATTCAGAGTTAAGTACGAAAATTAACAACATGGTGCTATCAGGTACTATGGAAAAATAAGGTCTCTTCAATCCCATGGTCATCTCTCCTTGATCACTCAATTCTGGACGAAGTTTCAGAGGCCATGGAAGGAAAAGAAGCAAGAAATTAATAAAGGATGAATACAATAAGTAGTTTTTAATTATGTTTGTTCTGAATGTTGATATATCGATGCATCTTCCAAACTCAAAATAGAGAAGAGATAAAGTAGTGTGTATATATATCTATATATATTTCTAGGCTGGAAGAACTTGTGTCATTTCAAAGATCTAGAAGAGAATGCCAGTGTATATGACTGTGTGACTAGCTTCTTTGGTAAAGATGGATATATAATATGTCATTTTGTAATAGGAGAAACCACATGCTGTTACTGCTGTTATTTGGGCTAAGTAAGTAGAATATGTACTTGAATTTTCCCTCACCTTCCTTTTCTAAGTAAGAGATAAGTGAAAGCTTAACTGAGAAAGATAAGTGAAGGTAGGTTATGGACAGGGTTTTGTAAATCAGGATTTCTATATTTTAATACAGTCTTACTTGATATAGGTCTTGTGGATCTTTAAAGAGAAAAATATGTAGTTCTATTTTAAATATACCACTTCTTAATCACAACTTTCGTGTTATGTTAAAGCACCCTTAACAGAATCATCAATCTGCTCTTGAATTGTCAGTAATATCAAATCTATGAAACATATAGTTGGTTTTGAATTTGAAACATTCATTTGCTTTGTAATGCCCGCTGTATAACTTAAGGCTTATTTAAATTTGGCTTAAAAAGGTACATCTGAGATTTTATTTCAATTGGCATATGCTACTCTTCCAGTGTGCCCCCTGTTTTGCATGAAGAGACATGACATTTTCTTGAGAATTGTGGCCTTTAAATTTTTTCTTTCCTTATACAATAGTTCTGTCGTAAGCTTCCCCCCCTTGACTGTTTTCAGATGCTACTCTATCCTTTCACTGTAGGATGGTAAGCCGTAACATAATTTGTTCCTTCCCCCCTCCTCAGTCTCTAGCTTAGGTTGGGTTCACATTGTTGCAGGCAGCATGTCTGGGAGCCTATTCTGCATTTTGAAACAGCCCTTTTTTGTTACTGATTATGGAATGAATCTAGGGAGGGGTAGTCTCTGGGGACAAAGTCAGCCCTTGTGACTTTTATGCCCTTCATGAATTTTCCTGTCATATTTTTTACTTGCAGTTCGACCACAACAATGTTGGATAATACAGGCACACAAATGATGCATGTATGAAAGCTGAAATGCATTCATGGACTTCTTTGTATTGAACATCAGCTGAAGTGCAAACCTCTCCTCATCATAGCTGATCTATTTCTCCACTGTTTCATTTTGTTCTTAGTGTTTGTTCATTGATTTCTGTCAGTTTGCCTGACTCTGCAGTGCTTGTTTCTCTCTTCCCCTTGTATGTGTGTGTAACAGTTCCCATTCGTTCAGTTCCCTGGGTCTGTTATGTTTGTTCTGGCTGATACAGTAAAATGGTTGAGCATCAATGGTTCACAAGTGTAAGCATGTTTCCAAACAAAAAATGTGAAGTTGAATTTGTGGTGTGTAAATGTATGACCATCGGCCTTAACCTAGCTGACACTGACTGCAGCAATAATGGCAACCTGAGCGCTTACCAAGATAGAAAAAGAAATTCTGTGTGTTCTGTCCTCATATCTTCATTTGCTGAGGACACATATCCTTTAAGACATAAGCATGTGCTAGAAGTTAAGCTTGTAAGTGTTTTGCTGAGCAGTGTCCTTTCGATCATCCTGGCTTCAGTCTGCAAAATTGAATATAGCTAGGAGGTGGGGGAGTTTTCCTTTGTAACTAATGGTAATGTCATAAACAGGATTATGTCTTGAGTCGTAAGTGGCAGATTAGACAACGACCAAGAGAGAAAATCTCTTTTCCAGAAAATATTCTCAGTTAAAAAGAACCTTAGGAGAGAAAGATAAAATGGGATGTATAGGCAGAATTGTTTCTGTGCAGAATATTTTTTCCAAATTTCCCTTGAGGCATCAGCTGTTCTCTGAACATGCAAGAAGTTCGTTGTGCTTCTGATCAGCTTCCCACACATTCTCACCCACACCACTTTGCTGTGTCATCTTAATGTCATTTTTAAATACTAACAAAAGAAGCATTTTGTTTATAATGCAGAAATAAGTCTTGAGAGGGGAAAGAATGTCTTTTTTATGTTATTTTAGCAGATCAAAGCTGACTCATGAGTAGCAAATATGAAATAAAGTAATTAGTATATTTAAAATTCACAATTCCTGAGTTAAGGATTTGTTTAAGAAGTACTTTGATTATAGTCATCATATTTCACAGACTTTTTTCATATATGATTGGTATTATTTTTGGAAAGTTTGCCTTGCTGCAAAGTATTACATTTAAAATATATAACAGTATAGCAGTTTGTGAAACTAGATATAACTGGTGCTTTAAATAATTGAGTATGCTAAATTGCAGTGGTCAGGTACACAGGAGGCCAAGTGGGAAGATAGAAAAGCAACCTTTCTCTGGGGAAACAAAAAGCTATGATACAATGTACTTGGCATGGGAAGGTTTAGTCAACCCTTGTAATTTACTGCTTTTGTGGTGGCTTGATGTAGAAAGTTCCTTGAAAAAATGGAAATATGTTACTGCCACCATTGCTGGCAAGCACTCATGCAAGTTATCCTTTGCACCAAAAATAAAAATTCTCAAGATTACTGAATTTACACCATGTAGTCTCTTGGAACTGCAAGGTGAAAAAATTATTCCTTGAGAGGTCAGTGAAACTTGAAAGAGTTTCTTCTGGGGTAAAAGGGAGAAAGGTGTTGATTTTGGGGTGACAGCTTGATCTTGGTGGCACAACATAACAAATCTCTTTAAAGAAAAAAAAATGTTCTAGTTGTATGTGGAAATCACTGGCAGGATATGAATAGCAATGGGAGAAAAATCATTTGTATTAACTATATCACATATTATCAGCAGAACAAGCACTCTATCGCATTTCTCCTGTGCATTTCTAGGCAAAATTCAGTCTAATTTTCAATTTGCTATTTGTTATTATTCTGGACAAACAAAATACCTCTGTTTTTTGTTGGCTGTTGGGAAACTTGATTGGGATTTTGATTGAACTAGGGTGGTCTCTAGGTGGAGATATTTGAAGTTAAATCCTCCATGACTATCTAGACAAAAAGAATGCTTAAATTTGAATTAAGATTTAACTCAGTTTATGTAGAAGTTGACTTCAGCTTTTAATTTTTACTTGACAGTATCATGAGTTTCTTCACACGTGGTATAATAAGAGCTCCCAAATCCTGGGGTATGTAGTGCTACAGTTGCTGTTTATTTTGCAGTAGCAGCTGCCAGCCCTTGTAACGACCCTGTTGTAATAAGGACAAAGATCTTGTGCTTGAAGGAGATGAACTGCAATTTTTGTCTCAAAGTGGTAACCAACAGTCTAGCTCCCCTGCTATCTGAAAGCCTCTCCAAAAGATTCATTTTAAAATGTCTATAAAAGCTTCTACAAAAAGCAAGAGAAACATTGCGTGACTGTCACTAAATGCAGTGTTTCATGACAAACTTTACTTCTGCAGCTCACTGGTGGGGAGAGGGTTTCCAGAACTGGTAGTAGTGTAGTGCAAACTTGCAAGCTATCCACTGTAGAAACCTCTACCGCTAGAGGGGCCAAGTTTTATCCCACTTGGATTGTGTTTCTGTATTTAAAAGCAAACAAACAAAACCAACAAGTCCAGAAAAAACACTTATTTTCCAGTAACCTTAGAACATGGGTAAGTCTATGATTTACAAAAGTAAAATGGCTGGAGTTGCTACATTTTACATTTTATGGGCAGAGTTTTACTGGTGTGTGTTAGGGTTTTTTTTTTTTTTTTTCCCCTTTCTCTCTGCTTGTGCAGTTATACTCCTGATATTAAGAGAACGTGAGACTTAAATGAATGGTGTGATAGGGAATTAAGGTTTTGATTAATTCTCTCTATCTGAAGACCTCAAAGGTCATTCTTTATGAACTTGAATGTGCAGTTAAACCTTGGAACTCTCTCTTGAGTTAGGCCAATGTTATAGTAATTTGTTGTTTCCCAGTTTCAAATGCATCCATTTCAAATCTGGAATACTAAATACTGGTTGACCTTCTACAGCTGGCTAAGGTGGGAGAGGACAGTGGCTTTTTGTTTCCTTTCATTTTACCCTTACATCTACTTACAAGAAAGAATTGGAAAGAGAATGAGGCTAAGTAATTACTTCAACTGTGAATGGGAATTAACTGTAATGTCTGTTGCCTTTTTTTTTTTATATGATGGCAATTGTTGCTTATCGTTACCTTAACATATGATGAAAACTTTAAATATTGGTAAGCCATGGGTTTCAGGAAGGCCTCTCAATCCTGCCAAACTGTTACCAATCCTATTTTATGGAAGGCTGAATTAGCTTCTTTGTTAGACTTTTAGCAACATCACTATGTTAATCATCTGATAGTAGTAAGCTTATGTGAGAGCAGACTTTTCTCTGATGGTGGAACTCCGCTATCCCTTGTGCCTGGGCTCTCAAGATGCTACTTATATATCTTTTAAGTGATGGGGAACAATGGTGCTGTTCACTGTATATCTCTGTACACCTCTGACACAGCCACAAAGTGGCTACATTATAAATGAGACTTCAATTTCGTGGTTGCATTATTACTGACTTTAGAAAATGTTCCCTTCCTTCAGCACCTAAGTTACAAGAATTAACAATAACAAATATTTTTTTCTTCTAAAAATATTGATTGCTAATTCACAGCTGGAATTTACATAGATCTTTATTCGTGAAGGTAAGAACAGTTGCCATATTGCTTCTATCTCAAATGAAGTCTTCACCAACAGAAAAGAATTGCTATGTTGGACTGTTTTCCCTCGTTTTTTCTAAAGATAACTCAACAGCAGTCTGGTTCCTGAAGCCATCAGCATTAATATGTCTAGAGAAATAAAATATCATATTAGTCATTTATTTTATAAGTAAGCATAACCTGGCAAAAATGAAAATAATTCTTCATAAGAAATACCCTTTTAAGCAAAGACAGAGTTCTTAATGTGCTACAGCATAGAGGTTTTATGAGACTAGTGATTGTGCTTGTCTCCTGTTTATACGCATCCAACTGTGGAGACACTTTCAAAAGGTTTTTTTAAGACCTGGATTTGAGAGAGTAGTAATTATTCACCTTCCTCAGAGATTTTTCACTTCTCCTGTTTTCAGCCTAAAGCATTGTCTAATAGGAAAAGGGTAATGATTTCTCTAAAGATGAACCAGAGTAGCAGAAGGGAAAGAGGTTTAAAGTGAACAGGTGGAACACAGGTAAGCCAATTGTTCCAGCATATCAGCAGTATCAGTTTTCCATAATTATTGTCGTTATGAAAATAGTCTTTTAAAGTGACATAAGCAAAACAAAGTAACCAGCATTTCATCTTCTCTGTAATGTTGCTAATGTTTTTCTTCATACTCGTATTTTTTCTGTCCTTTCTTTGGTTTGTTGCCTTCGTGTGTTTACTTGTAGTGATAAATCATAATCATAGAATAGTTTGAGTTGGAAGGCACCTTTACAGGTCATCTAGTCCAATCCCCCTGCCGTGGGCAGGGACATCTTCAACTAGATCAGGTTGCTGAGAGCCCCATCCAAAATCAAACCTTTCTCATCGTTCAGACCTGCAAAGATATTCATAGAAGGGCAATCATTTAAAAGCGGCATTCCTTGAGTTACCATCACTAAGATTTTATAGGTATACCATTCAGTATTCATCTCTTCTACAAGAAAAGGTTATGCTGTCATTACATGGCAAACCAAAACTGTGGGCTGCAGTTCTCGCAGGAATCCATCTGCCTGACAGTGACACACTAAATCCTCAATATGATCTCTTTGCCCGGTCCTCCCTGCATTGCCGTTATTACTCTGCATTCTTTTATATTTGTATGGTGTTTTTTCTGTTTGATTTTTGGGTCCATCTTACCTATACTCTTTCTTTTCTGAATTAAGATGTGGCAATAGCATCAGGTGACATCATGTGAGTTATGGTTAAGCATTGGGAGGAAACTTTGTTTTTGTTGTTACTTTTGTTGTTTTCTTGTTTGTTTTTTTTTTTCTTTATTCTGTTTTGTGCTGTGTGTTGGTGTGTGTTGTTGGTTTGGTTTTGTTTTTTTTTTTTTTTTAAACCCAAGTATTTTTCTGGAGGTAATTGTAGTATTTATAATGATGGGAAATATTTCCTTATGAACCTGTATGTTCTTTATAGTAAATAATGCTACAGTAGAGATGGTTTGACTTACAAAAGCTCAAGATTGTTAATGCCTTCCTCTTTAGGCATCTGTTGGCACTTAGCAACTTCCTCTGGAGGCTGCACAGTCTGGCTGCATATGCCCCTTTTTGATTAAAACTTGAGATTTTTCATTCAGGTGTCAAATTGTCAGCTATAACAGTCTTCAGACAGTATATTAGACCTTTATCTCTATGTGTGTTTAACCATAAATTTTGACTTGTTGATTACTTTAAAAGATTTGAAATAACTTCTGCAGTGACTGCCTTTACTAGTGACATCCATACAGTGGTAATTGAGCTAGAACTTCTGTATATTTGGAAGTAACCACTCTAAAATATCATTGAGTACCAACTCCAGATAAGTGCTGCCTTTTCCATTTATGACACTTCTAATGCATGCATTTCTATCTATTCTATGTAAAGTTTGATAGTGTTTTTATCAAATACGCACTGTTTATGCTATCAGTTTTCCTCTTGCATCTTTCTAAACTTTCCTTTAGAAGGATGTCAATGTGTGGCCTAGAGAAGAAGGAAATATGGCTAGAATACAGCGTGCAATCCTCTGATCCAACAAAATAATATGTGAAGGATGATTTTAGTGCATCACGTATTGGAGCATCTCAGCACTGTTGTAGGGTTCCTCTCAGTTCTGTTTAAAAAAAAAAAAAAAAAAAAAAGATTCCTTTTAATATAGGAGTTGAACCTGGTTTCCTTTAGCCATATTCCTGCTGTTAATCCTTTGTAGTTTGAATGGCAAATTAAATGAGTGGTCTAGTTAACTTTAAATGTCTGATTATGAATTTCTGTCCTGGCTCTAGGCTGTCTGTAGCACAGAGGGAATCAGTAGTATAATACTTGTTTAGATAAAATAGTAGTGGCAGTAGCACTTAGGTTAGACGCTACTGTGAGTGTTCTCTAGTTCACAGAAGAAGGGATGATGTATTAAGTACTACTAATAAATAATTGTTGTTAACAGTTTCTCCAGGTACTGTTAACCTATTTTTCTTAACAGTTTGTTTTATCTTTTTTCATTAACACTTCCCAAACTTTTATTACTGAACAAAAACAGTGAAACAAAAATATAGCATAAGGCCATTAAGAAAGAATGTGAAAAACACTTCTGTATTCCTGTGACTATCCAGTGCTTTAAGAATTTTGATGGACTACTCATTCATGTTGCCTGTAAGAAAGCAAATACAACAGCAAAGTGTGTGAGAACATCTGGAGTGCAAGCCAAGTATCTAGGCCAACAAATGATGGTTAAGTTGTTGCTTAAAAATGTTACAAGTTAAGGGTAGTGGTTGAGCCCTACTTCTGTAGGATTATCTTAAAGGCATACTTTTTTGTTGTTGTTCAGTCATTCACCTGAAAAGCTCAATTTTTGGGCACACAATTCAAACTAGCATTTGCAATGCAATTAAAAATCACTATTATTTAAAAGGACCTTAATTATATGAAAAAGGGAGGTTCAAGAAAGCTTCAGTATCCCAATAATTGCTTTTTGGATTTAAAGCTTTTGAAAAAAAAACCTTAAAAATCTGTATAATTGAAGTGGCTCATATAAGAACAGCAGACACTTAGTAATGGACAGTTCCTCTAGACTACAGCTGCATACCATAATCGACTTCTCAGCATCAGTGTTGACTGGTTCCATTTCATAAATAGTCTTCAGGGTAGAAAAACTTGTATTTATTTCCACACTTCATTTTCATAATATTTCAATGCAAATATTTTCCTAGAAATAAGAATGAAAACAGACAACTCTAAAAACTAAGAAATAGTCATTTCAAAGCAGCAGCCATTATGTTTTATGTCAATTGTCAGTGTTACTTAGCTGATGTTTAGTAGTCAGAAAAGTGCTTTGTTTCTTAATTTTGCTTTTACTTTTTATGACAGTCAGTAAGTCAAGTGAACCAAGAGCTAAAGAAGTGAATGAAGTTGAACAAAATAAACTAAAATTAGTAACATGATTTTCTTGCTGTGAGCAATGTGTAACTGATTCATCATGTGATGAGAGTAAGAAGACTGATCTCAGTTTTCAGTTTGCAATCTATTTGCTCTATGTATTAATAATTGGTCTTACTGACCACATCAACTGTGTTACCTTTCTGTCCTCGTGTTTTATTTTATTTGGAAATTTTGGGGATGAGGATTTTTTTCAGTGTTGTGTGGAGTTCTTGTCTGTTTGGGAAATTCCACCTTTTCCTCTCTGGCTGTATGTCTTGTTTATAAATTGGGAGGAATATAGAAGGAACGAAGTCTTTTTTGGTAGAGTATGAAGAATGTGAAATTTGGGTATAATCTAAAGCAAGGTCCTGGTTCTCTATTTATTCTTGCTACCACTTAGCCAACCTTTCTGAAAAACAATGAGTTGGCTCTTTGCTTTAAGCTTTTGACTTAGGCTTCTTCTGCAGCTCACCTGCCTTTGCTGCCCCACTCTTCTATATGGGCCTGTTACCTGCTGACTGCCTCCTTCCATTTGCAGGTGCTTCTGTTTGCTTTCCTGCATCTTCCCCGTTTTGTACTCATTGCTCCTCACACCTTCGTATACACCTTTGTATAGATAGATTGTTAAGGATTTTCTGATGGGAGATGAGAGTTGTGATTTCATGAGCATGTGCGTTTTCAAATTTGCAAGGTTCTTCTCAGAAGCAGATGAGTTTGAAGTGTCTTTAATGGGTAGGTATCTGTGTCTCAGAACCACACAGAGCTTGAGGGTTGTAGGTTCTTCTTTTGAAGCGTGTTATTCTCTTGTCTACCTGACATGTTCTGAACCTTGTTGCATAAACTGCATATTGAGACAAAAGACAAAATGTTGCTTTAAAAATGTAAAATATCTCTACTTTCTACAGAGGGGAAACAGTCGTTTCTGGAGCATTCTGTTTTGCACATAATTGCATGCATTCCTGCCTGTGAGTTTACTTTTTAATTCAGATGCACTGCAGTAAGTAGAAAGTCACCTGGCCAATGCTAAAAAGTGCAAAATGGCACTGAAGAAGTCTGTTTAAAGAAGTAATTTGAATGAAGAAGCAGGACCTGTTTTAGAAGATACAGAAAGGTACTTAACTGAGGACCACAACATGAGAGAGAGAGCGCAAAGAGGTGGCATATGGAGAGTCAGCCAGAACTGGTGATTTTGTTCAGCAGAGAAAGCCAGCTGTAGTGAAAAGAGCAGTATTTCTGTTTGAGATTAAAGTCTTTGTGAAGATGCAGCCTTGGCAACTCTGAACAGTTGAACGGTGTAATCTTCAGCTGAGTTTTTGAGGCAGAGACCATTCTTTTGTTATGTGTTTGCCAGTGTCAAACCTATTGGAGCTTTAATTTGTTGCCAGAGCTTTTGAGTGCTAATCATAGGCAATACCATTTGTGCAGTTGTTGCTCTCGGACTAAGAATCTGAGGCAAGTGGTCTTCAGGAAAAGGCATGACTGTGTAACTATATGGATAAAGCAGTTAATTACAAGTAGATTTATTTTCAGAGCTATTGTTATATATCACAATTAAACTTGTAATATTAAGATGTTTAAATCTACACAGAAACATTTAAATGCAGTCATTAGTAATAGCAGCAGGGATGCAAAGAGGCATTGGATTACTAGATGCTAGGAGGTAGCGAATGCAAGTCACCTTGGCATAAGATTCCCAGTGACTATGTAGAAATAAGTTGATCTGCACAGAGAGGCACTTCAGGAGGTATGAAACAAAAGAAGAGTACTTGAACAAGAAGAAAAAGATATTTGATGGAGCCTTTTTGAAAAGGAACAAAGAATTCTTACGGATGAAGGGAACAGTAATTTCTCCAGAGTTCCTGAAGTAGAGGAAGAACATAACTATGTCAAATTTGTGTTAAAAGATTTGGCATTTTAATGATGTCACAGAAGTGAAATCTATGATGGGTGATTTATACAAGCTTATCTACCATTTGTTTTCATTTTCTTAATGTCTATGATAGTTTTATATTTCATAATAGTTTTTTTTTGGATGTGTGGAAGTAATTTTTTTTGCCTAGCCCAAAGCTGGGTAGTTTGGCAGTGTTAGCTCTGGTCTTTCCATATTTGCTGAGAAAGGAATGCATTTTTGTGCAACTATTTATTCTTCTCGCTGTAATACTCTTTCTTCTCTCATGTCAAATTTCAGGCAGACTAAGTTGCTGCTTGTCTGGAGGAACACTTAGGTTACAAACTTTAGAGGAATCAATATGCTTCTTCAATGTTTTTGGAGGTATTAAGATGCATTGAATAGCAATAGTTACAAATCCAAAGCCTCAGATAAAAGTAAACCAATTTTTCACCTCTGTAGCAATAAAGATGCTTCTTTTTTTTTTTCTTGCTTTTACTTCCCTCCTTTCTGCATCACCTTTTCTTCCTCACACAATCAGCGGGGTGATAAACTCTTAATTACTTGACCTGCATCCCCAAGAAGGCTCTATGGTAGAAATAATTACAGCTGGGAAAATCTGTTTTATTCCATTCAGAGGTTTTTTTGTTTGTTTTTAAAGCAGAGTAGTTTATGTAATAAATGCCATGAGATGGCTTATGGGCGGTCTTGCTCATAGGGCAGAAAAAGATTCAGGAAGACAAATGTCCTGTCAAGCCACCCATTAGCCACACAAGAACGGTCAAGATAGAGAAATTTGGACCTCAAGAGCTACTTCAGCACCATTTTGAAAGGGTTTGGGGTTTGGGTTGTGGTTTTTTATTTGTTGTTTGTTTTTTTTTTAAATTAATCATATGCTGGGCACTATGACTCATTTCAGAGAACATTTGCAGTTATGTTAATTAGGGTAAAAATTAGGTGATCAGTGAGTCCTTCAGCTTCAAGGCAGTATCTGTGTTAGCATCTGGGTTTGGAAGGAACAAAAGAATGTTGTTCAGAGATTTGCATCTTCCTGCAAAGCTTCCATTAGAAGGAAACATTAACTGAAAGACTATTACTTTAATAGGTAAAAGAATTTTTGACTGCTGGTTTTCTATAAATACTTATAAGTGAGTACACTTACCTTGAAATTTGGTTTATTTGTGCATTGCTTAAATTGAGAGATAATTGACTTTCAAAGATAGCTTTTAAGGATATTACAGAAATATTTTTCACATTTTATTAATTACTGGGGACACAGGAGAGCACTTCTCTATTCACCTGCATAGATTCTCAGTGGCCAAATTATCATGTATATGCTATATACTAATTTCACAACTAATNCCTCTGTAGCAATAAAGATGCTTCTTTTTTTTTTTTCTTGATTTTACTTCCCTCCTTTCTGCATCACCTTTTCTTCCTCACACAATCAGCGGGGTGATAAACTCTTAATTACTTGACCTGCATCCCCAAGAAGGCTCTATGGTAGAAATAATTACAGCTGGGAAAATCTGTTTTATTCCATTCAGAGGTTTTTTTGTTTGTTTTTAAAGCAGAGTAGTTTATGTAATAAATGCCATGAGATGGCTTATGGGCGGTCTTGCTCATAGGGCAGAAAAAGATTCAGGAAGACAAATGTCCTGTCAAGCCACCCATTAGCCACACAAGAACGGTCAAGATAGAGAAATTTGGACCTCAAGAGCTACTTCAGCACCATTTTGAAAGGGTTTGGGGTTTGGGTTGTGGTTTTTTATTTGTTGTTTGTTTTTTTTTTAAATTAATCATATGCTGGGCACTATGACTCATTTCAGAGAACATTTGCAGTTATGTTAATTAGGGTAAAAATTAGGTGATCAGTGAGTCCTTCAGCTTCAAGGCAGTATCTGTGTTAGCATCTGGGTTTGGAAGGAACAAAAGAATGTTTTTCAGAGATTTGCATCTTCCTGCAAAGCTTCCATTAGAAGGAAACATTAACTGAAAGACTATTACTTTAATAGGTAAAAGAATTTTTGACTGCTGGTTTTCTATAAATACTTATAAGTGAGTACACTTACCTTGAAATTTGGTTTATTTGTGCATTGCTTAAATTGAGAGATAATTGACTTTCAAAGATAGCTTTTAAGGATATTACAGAAATATTTTTCACATTTTATTAATTACTGGGGACACAGGAGAGCACTTCTCTATTCACCTGCATAGATTCTCAGTGGCCAAATTATCATGTATATGCTATATACTAATTTCACAACTAATCTGAAGCAGGAAGAATCTGAACAATCTTTTGCACTCTGAAAAACACATCTGTGTCATGACGGGAGTTTGGGGGAATGATCAGAAACAATCAAAACAAAAGAGGGAAATATCTATGGTTTCAGAGCAATTTTAGCAGAGTGAAGACATTTGAATTGGTGGTACTGCAACTTCTCTGTGTTCAGGGTCTATTCTGGTTTATTATCCTGTTCTATTTTACACTTGTAAGTTCATTGGCATCCAGTTTAAGATTAAATGAGCCTATTTATGAGTACATAAATATGGTCATCAATTTCATTCTACCTGTCCTTTGACTTTTTTTTTTTTCCCTTTGGTATATGGCGATACACAAGTTTATACATTTGGAGTTTATGATAATACATCATTAATATATATCACCATGTTTTAAAATTAAACACTTGTCATTGCCTCTATATCTTTCTTGACTATTACACACTGTTAATATTGTGGAATTTCTTTCTCTAATATACCAGTAATATCACTTAAACATTTCTGCCGCAATGACAGGTTTTAAGTTGTTCTTATCATAAATGCTTTGGACTTTCTAAAATGCATGAGACGGAAATATGACAAAAATGTGTTGTGTTCCATTTTTGGAAAAATGGGCAAGTTCTCATCAATGCTCTCTTCTCATCAGAAGAAATACGTGTAATGCTGGTAAGCTTTGTCTTAGTTTCAGTCATGCAAGTGGTAACATTATGATAGGTCTCTGAACAAAAGGATTTCCTTTTCTTTTCCTTTCCATACTATTCATGCATTTAATATCAGCAAAGATTTTTATCAGTTTTGGTGTTATATGCGCAGTGAATTTTTTAAAAAAGAGACAGACCTGTAAGGAGAAGTGCATTTTATGCATAGATTATGATCTGAACCATCTGAAATGGCTCTGTAAGGACCCTGGGAGGGTGCTTTTTTCTGTAACAACCCTGTCAATTTGTGATGGCCAACTGGGATGACCTAATGGTGAGAATAAAAAATTAGAAAGCAGTGGAATCATCAGGGCGAAGGGGTACAATGAAAAATGCCTCTCTTTCTCCACTTCCTCCCCTGTTCTTACAGATATTTTTATTGTACTGAACTGTAATACAGCCGTTCAGTTTGTTTAATTCCTTCTGTTTTATTCCATTAATAGCTAAGTGTCAAAAACACTAAGGTCGCAGAACCTATCAGGATAGTAGGCAGGCTTAAAAACCAACACCATTACGTGTAGGCTGTGCATGCCTCTGTACTGTACCAAGTATGTTTTTGGTTTACAGTAGAATCATGATGCACCTTAATTAAAGAAAACTATGTTATTATCTTGCTTAAAGCAACATAAGTTTTTAGATAGCAAATCAAATGATGATAAAATATGATGTCTTTGGGTTTTTTTTAATTTAATTCTTCTAGTTGTGAAAAGCAAAGTGATGTGTTGGGGTTATTGCTGCTGCATACCTTGTAAAGTACAATGGAAAAAGATCCATATTTTTCAGTGTTCATTGTATAAAGTATGTCAGAAGCTTTCAAGTCAAATATTTGAATAATGGTTATGGCTTAAGATGAACATGATACTCACGATTATATAGAGCTGTGCTAAATACTGAGGAACCCAAAAGAGCAGATATCCTTAAAACGTAACTTTTTTTATTAATTGTTGTCTTTCCCTGTGATGATTACTAACAGTATATGTAAGTTGCTGGTCAGACAGCAGTTTTTTTAAGAGTGTAATTTGCCCTGTAGTTGGCTAAGGTTTTATTGTGTCCACAAATTATCACTTTTTAAATTTATTCATGAGAATGTGGATTGATTATAGGAATGCAATTCTCTCACTGCAAGTGTGATGTCTTCAGAAAATTATTACGTTTATCACAGGTCTGTTACACTTTTGCTCTGTGTATGGGTTGTGTGTGGTCTGGAGTTGTTTTGGGATTTTTTGGGTTTTTTTTTTTTTCTTAGAACAGTCTCTGAAGCTTCTGATCCAGGATGTTAGGGCTATAGCCCTAATCCATTATAAATAAATATTACTAATGACTTACAAACTTGTTCATAAAATTTCTTGCTCACACCACATGCAAAATTTAATGCAGAAGTGGAAATTTTTGCTTCTTTGTAAGATCATTTAGATTTCACAAAATTGAAAAAGGAATTTTGCACTTCCTTAGCATCTACTAAGCTTTGACATTAGTAATGCAGTATTTATCTCAAGATAATCAGGTCAGTTTTTTATGAGGCAGGCAAAAATTACCAAGAAAAATTGCACATAGCATTCTGGAAACAAAAAAGGTAGATAGACAATGGTTTTGCAATTAAAAAAAGATGTTACCAGCTGTTTTATAGATTGGTCACTGAAGCTCTAATTTGGGATAATTAACTCTATGTTACAAAACGTAAATTATGCTTTCACTCTTTGGGTGCTGCTAATGAAAGGCCTATTAGGAAAATGTAGAATGAACTGTAGGATCAATTTTTTAAGTCTGTCTGGTGCTGTTTACTTTAGCTACCACATTACCTTATGCCACAGGGAGTATAAGGAAGCAAATAACAATTCTTTATTCAGACACACATAAACACAAATGTGCAGCACATGCAATTTGAGTCTACCTCCAGAGCATTAATGGTTTCTTAATGTCTGCTGAGGAAATCTATAGATTTCTGGTCAAATTGTAGTAAATTTTGGCACATCCAGGTCTTCTAATAGTATACTTAGACACCTCCCCCAGCAGGAAAATATAGCTTAATTTACAGAATGTCTTAACTGGTTTGTTCCTAATTACAAAAGAAGTTTGTAGAAGGCAGAGGAACTTAACTGAGGTTTAGTGCCCAAATCGCTGGATGATCACTAGACGGTCAAACTAGGAAGGGAGACTGCAGAAAGAGAGAGGAGGATAAAAATGCTCTGGGTCTAGCCTGACATCCCAGATTTAAAAAAAAAAAAAAAAAAAAAAAAAAAGCCAAGGCTGTATGCTTTGGAGTTCATTGAGAGGACCGTTTTAAGCTTTTATGTCATGTTGGCTTTGCATGCATATGGTTTCCTCGTCTGAACTGAATGGGTGCTGATGACATAAGCTACCTCTGAATTACTGATTTATGTGGATGGTTTTACTTGTGACAGATCCAGTGCTTTTATCTGTTGTGAAAGCTCCCTGAGAAATTGCTCATAATTCAGATATAAATTGAAAGAAAAAATAATGCAGTAGAGTTCTGTGAGATACAATAAAGTTTGAAGTTTCTAAAAGGAACCATGTAAGCTATATAGTAACAGCTACTTTTAAACATGAAATCTATGACAGATAATTAGAGTTAGCTGCATGACAATAACACTAAGCAAAATAAAATATTGGAAGCAAGCTTATAGAAGTCAACACTTTCATAAAGTTTTTACTGTAGAGCTCCTCTATTAGTTGCCAAAATGAACATGGTTATCATTAGAACAGTCTTGTTTCTCCTTCCAGCGATTGTCTGTATACGTGTTTTGCTGTGGATATGCATGTGTTTCAGGCTCCCACATTTCAAGATATTTTAGTAGTTTAAATGTGAAATGGATCTTTTGTTGTGCCTTTGTTGTTCTCAAGTGTCTGCTGTCTGAGTTATAGGCAAGCTAATTTTTTTACTATGTTCAGCTGGACCACAGGGGAATCCTTGCTTTAATTAGTAAATTGCTTTTCAGTTATGTTTTTCCATAAACTAATCATGGTTGAGTTTATATTGCACTGTGGTGCTTATCCACTGTGTCAAGTTTATGTTAGGAAACCAGCTCACCAGCTGTGAAGGAAGGAAACCAGCCAGTGGGTGGTTCTTTCTTAAATCCAGAGCTGCTTATTCAGCGCTGAAATACCAGGCTATGAACTGATGCACAGAAAGTTTCCGATTCTTCAGCTTGCATCTCCTGATACTGGAAACTCTGTAAAGCCTCTTGGCCACAGCTGCATCACCAGTGTGCAAGCCATCACGTATCTCAGGAGAGATGCTGTTGCTCCGTCACTTGTGTGCCATGAACCAGCAAATAGCACTGAGCAGACCTGCCTCGCGAGCAGTCATTTGTGCAACAAGAGTCAAGTTACCGCTGTTGTCACTGAGGATTTTAGCCCATATGGCTCTGGACTCCCTGATGGGTTTCCATTTTAATATGAAGAGTCTTTGCACTGTCTTCAAATATTGTGTAAGGACTTCTTTCTTCAACAGCATTATCCAACAGTTAGGGCAACTGCCTTGCTGATTTATACATTTTGAGATGGCTGTTGCTGAGCCAGCACTTTGGCTACAGTAGCTCTATCCACTGTTGTATAGTCTTAGTAAGTGCCAACAATCCCCGCCTTAGTTTGCTCTCCTTTTATGTTAGACTGCCCCACAGGCCATTCCAAAATCTCCACCCACCTAAAGAAAATAGAAAGCACGTCTGAAGCTACAACCAGTCCATGGATGTGTGAAATCTTGCTCAAATCATCTGCTTTTCCTTCAGGTGAAGAAGGATTGCAGGGCCTTTTCAAAGAGAATCATAGACTCATTAAGGTTGGAAAAGACCTCTAAGGTCATCGAGTCCAACCGTCAACCCAGCCCCCCCATGCCCACTAAACCACGTCCCTAAGCGCCTCATCTACACGTCTTTTAAATACTTCCAGGGATGGGGACTCCACCAATTCCCTGGGCAGCCTGTGCCAAGGCCTGACCACTCTTTCAGTAAAGAATTTTTTCCTAATGTCCAATCTAAACCTCCCTTGGCACAACTTGAGATGCTTGTTCATCTCAGTGCAGAAATTCAGGGGGGGGAAAAAAAAAAATTGTAGTGATTGAGTCATGCTTCTGAGACATCAAACAAATCTTAGCATTAAGTTATTACTGCTTTGAGGCCCCCACTGTGCAGGAGTGGTGCATGAACAATGAGTCAAAGGAAAAGAGCAATCTGCTTTCTTTAGAGACCTGAAATCTTTGAAGTATGATGCCCACATGCCCTCTGTGCCCTCTTTCTTGGCATACAGCATACCTCATTCTGAAAGTTGAAAGGACACCAACCCTTCATGCTGCTGGTATAAAACACATTGAAATTTTTATGTGCTAGTGAACAGCTGCAAACTCAAGTAGAAAAGCATACCTCTCCTTTAAGGTAAATATTTCTCCATTTCTGCTTCTGGTCATTCTCCTAAGCTGTACTGTAAGGTGGGGCAAGTCTTAGTTTCTCTATCTACAAAATAGCCATAAAATATATCTCTAATATTATTTAGGACTTGGCTGAGGTTTATATGCTTGGACTAAAGGTTACAAATTCTGCAGGGTTCTGTAGGGGGTCAGTTCAAATGCTGCAAGTTCAGAGCAGCACATGTGAGCAACTGTTGCTCTGTTACAATAGCAGGTATCAGATCAAATGATTGAATCAACATACCCTGTTCAGTATAATAGAAATGTCATTTGTAGTAGAATATTATCATAGGATTAATGTCTCTTGCTTTGCAAATAAATGGCTTAGCTGTGCCTTGGCATTTAATAGCAGCAGGAGACCATTATCCTCTAACAATGCACTATTTTATTGACATTATCTCTTAAGTAACACAGTATTACGGAAAGAAATGATCTAGCCATAAGTGTTTCCTTCTACACAAAAACCAAAAAGTTAATTCATGCAGCTAATTTCTGTTGATCTTCTGCATCTGTTGGCCTTTTTTTTTGGACTTCAGCCTTGGTAACAACCAGGCTTTTGGTGGAGATGTCATTCCTCACTACATAAGGTCCTGGATTCAGAAGCCACAATTTGAGTTCTTTTATTTCCTGCACTTGCCTCATTGTCATTTTCCTTCCCAAAGCCTGAATTTGCAAATATGGGGTTTGTTTTTGTGAAACTAATATTGTTAATGCCCATATGGGCAAAATATGAATGTATCCTTAGCTAGTTGCTGATAACTTTACTTGGCATAAGAAAATTACATCTTTAAGGAACATACATGCAGAACATCAGATGTTAAGTCTGCAACACAGCCACTAAAATCCATATGGGAAAGGCTGGAAGCACTCTGCCAAAGGGAGATACCAAAGTGATTTCTGAAAGCTTAGTTATGTCCACGTTTAAGCTTGTTCATGTATAATGATGGCACCTGTTGCTTTCAAAGTGGTCTTTTACTAAGTTTTATGTATGATATATGGTTCTTCTTAATAAGACACATAACAGGATTGTTTTTATAAGGTGTTTTAACTGAAATTTTGAAACTTGCAGTTAAGTTGCTTCAGATCATTGCTAGACCCCAGACTTTCTGTTCTATGCTGTAGTCTGGACACTTTCTAAATTTTCTCATACTGATTTTACATATATTTTACATATATGTAACAGGATATTGTAAGCTGGGTGTGGATAACCTGTTCAGTTAGTTAGGGTAAGATATAGTCATTGAAATCCCATCTTATGGGAAGAAAGAAAAAAGAACAAAAGAGTATGGAGGCAAATGGATCATTGCAAGAACAAATAAAAATCAAAATGTGAGCAACTAATTAAAATGAATATGTAGAAACACGCAAACATCAGTGTTTGTGGATGTGTATTAATTGCTTAATATCCTTGAACCCCTCTAGATAGAAAAATAAACTGAGTCATGGTTTGATTTCCCTAGATATTAAAAACCATCCATTAGAGTTGCTTTGTCACAAGAAAATTTCAGCAGCTTTGATTTGACATATGTGCTCCACTTAAATACTTTCAATGCATAATATGTTATTCTTGATCTAGAACAGTAAATAGAAAATGCTGTCTTGCAGAACCAGAAATTCATAAAATTAGGATGCTTTTACAGACAAGTAATTTGCTGTTAGACATGTATATCTAGAGGTTTCTGTTACACATTTGAAAAGGCTTTCTTGCTCTAAGTGTATAAAAAATTGTGCACTTCCTATTGCATTCTTTTCAACTTACTGAACCCTTGAGTCTACCTATTGTGAACCTGTGGTGCACTACAGTATATAGGCTATGCTGTTATCTTTGATATGAAATGCCCATTGCTTTCATTAAACAAAAAAAACTGAAGTATTATTGTACACTAATACAGACCATCACAGAAAAGAGGGGAGGACTTTTCAGGGTTTTCCTTAGGATTATTACTGTTAGAGGTTTTCACAGAGGTTAGGTTCTTATATATTCGTAAGATTATTGTATGCAACACAGAGGCAGAGTAAAAGATTGGAAAAATTTTTGAGCAGCTGAGAGGTGAACCTGACTGCTGTAATTAGCTTATTGGACTAGGTGTGCAGTAATGTGGAACAAGACCAGAATCAAAGCTCCTCTGCTCAGATAGACCCTCTCCCTGTTTGGCTGCAGAATCTTGCAAACTTGTATTGGGTTTGTACATTTCTATAAGAGATCTTAAAATATCTGTAGTAAAACTAGCAATGCTGCGTCTCTGATGGCCACATTAACAAGTAAACAGATGGACACTTTACAAATACTTAAGCTAAGAATAATCCTGTCTTCCTGTCTGGAAGACAGATAAGTGAATTGGAGAAATCCAAGGGAATCAAAGTCAAAATACCTTTTTTTCTTTGAAATACCAGATGCGATTAATTCTCTCATAATTTTCAAGGGCTACAGAATAAATACTAGCTACCCTTATGGGAAGGAAGAATGGTACATTTAGATATTATGAGAATATAAACTGAAAGGTTGCATTAACCCCCAAAAATAGGTCTACCATGCTCAGGTTGACCAGGTGGACACAAAGGAAATATCATCAATGTTTCAAGACATTGCATGAAGATGGAGAACAAGTATCGAAGAACAAGTCAAAAGTAAAAAATACTTGTCATCTCTTTTTGTCAAGCATTTTTCATGGGTGTGAAGCTATCAGTTCTTTCAGTGTTCAGGTTTTTTTGTATCAATGAATATATTGCCAGTACTGGGGGATTTAAGTAGGTGTATTTTTCTACAGTTAACACTGTTTGGTGTAAAAGGATGCAAAAGATTGTTAGTCTGCAGAAGCAAGAGAATTCTCTTCTATTACCATTTCTAAATGTGAATTTTTGAATGACATCCACCACAGTTCTCCTACGTCGTGGTGGGGACAAAAGGTGCTGAAGTCCAATTCTTAAGATAACCTGTCTCATATAACAGTGTACTCTAACAGGAAGGAGATAATGTTCTTATGCCAGTGTATTTTCTTCAATTTGAGAATAAAATGAGAAAGCTCTTTCAGCAAAATAAGACCACTATTATCACTTGTGCAGGTTAATACAGCTTCATATCATGGCATGAAATTTCAGTAATAAAACTGAGGGAAATATTAAGGTACCCAAAAAAAAAAACCCAACCGTTATTCTTGGGATGCTTCCTTCTAGTTTTTAGCCCAAAGTACAACTTGAGTGGCTGGTTATTTTGAAGCAAAATGGTGGCAGACATTATCATTTTGTCATTTATATTCTGTCTCCAAACAATACTGAAGAGCAAATTTGTCCTATTGTATTATCAGTAATCAATTGAAAAGATCAGTGTGGAAGAGGAACCCCAATATGCAGACTGCCTTTACAGATCTTTTTAAATGCTCATTAACAGTTAATAGAGGTTAGGGACTCATTTATTCAAATTCTCAGTGAACCCTTCCATATGTGACATGATTAACATTTTTAATAAATACCTGTGAATAGTAATATATGGCAATGAGTGATTCAGAATGTGACTTAGAAGAGTATGTGCTATGAATAGACAGTAACATGTAGCTGTATATTTTAAACCAAAAGTTTCGTAGAAGAATTAAGATATGCTTTACTGTATTATTAGCTCCAGGTGTAATTTGAATTTTACCTCCAAATTAACATAGTGTATACATGTACATTTGCATGCACACAACTCTAGCGCAAGTTAAATGATACCTTAAACTCAAGTTGTCTGCTATGTCAAAGGATCTGGGTTGAAGTGTGAATGCTGTTGACACTAGAATGGGAAGGGACTGATCATCTGCTGCTGAAAGACCACAACTAACGGCTTAAGTCTTGTTCTGCACCATCTGCTCCTACCAGAGCAAGGCTGGCTTCTGCACTGCGTGGAAATCATGTGTGTTAATGTTAGAGTGAAGAGAACCCTTGACTGCATAATGAAAGTGCTGGCCTACTATAAACAAAAAACATTGAAGGATCATCTGTAAGGTAGCTGCATTTTTCATTACATGACATTAGGAAAACAATGAAAAGAAATTAATCTGTGTATTTTTAATTATTCCTGATATTTTAAATAATTAGCTATATATGATAATGTTCACTTAATATATTTCAAGTAATATGCAACAAAGTAAGTGTGGATAAGATCGTTGGCTTTCATTTCAATTTTTCTCTAGAAGTATTTGGACACTTTAAAGCCTTTCTCGGGGCAGTTGTCTAACTACAACAAAGTGAGATAACTTCACCAATCTCATGCACTTACAACCCACTTATCCTTTCCCACATTCTGTTGAGCTGACTTTTGGAAGTGCATTACCATTTTATGACAGTGTAAAGTACCCTTAAAACTACAAATTAATTGAATTATTGCGATCTATGACATTTCTGATAGTACCCTGAATTCTTGAGGTAGGAAGCTAAGACACGAGTCACTGAAGTTCAGAAATGAATAAGTTTTGCCCTTTTTCTTCTTTCTTAGTTTATTTCTTTTTCCCTTTTTGATTAGGAGTCTCAATTGAGATAATTCTTTGCTGATTGTGTGATGGCACATTGTCCTAAGAATATTTTTCCATACACATTTGTTTCATAAGTAATTTTAACTAATGTCAAATACTTATGAATCATCCTCTTATCACTTACAAAAAAGAACTTTTAGTCTTCCATCTGCTTCTCCTTAATTTTCAGCTTTATTACACATGCAATTACAATTTTCCCCTTCTAAATAATTCACTGCACAGTTCATTTCACACAGAAGGTAAATGAATAAAAATTTGTTTTCTTTAGCATTAGCCTGTCTGTTTTCTATGCATGGCTGGCAGCCAGGAATATTAGATTTCAACATCCAATTTTTAAAAGTGTGAATTTTAGTGTTAATAATAGATAATATGTATGAGTATTGTGTAAATTATCCAATGGTTGGAATCTGAATCCTTTTTTGAGTGATTTTACCCCTTCATTCCATTGTCTTATCTGTTTTAAGCAGAATGGCTAATTATATTGAACTAAGATGAATGTAAAAAGTTGCTATTGTGCTACAAATAAGCACGAACTAATAAATACACTGAGGTTCCCTTATCAACTAGAAAGTTCCTGTAAGATTGTACTGTTCTTGAACAGTAAAATAAAAAACAAACACCAGTTTCCAGCCCCCCCTCCCCACCCCCCAAAAAAAAAAAAAAAAAAAACCAAACTGATGGGAGTGGAAAGAAGTTTTCTAACAAAATCCAGACTGTGACATCTGAAAGGGGTTAAGAAGATATTTAGAAGTTATCAGCAGATTACTTAACAGCATTTGATTTAAGGTTCTCTCACTTTATTTGAAACACCTAACTGACATATTGGGGGGTGTGGGGGGGAGGAGATCTTTTTTTGATAGGCTGCTCAGATTTCCATTATCATAGAGAAGGATAGTTTCTGAATTATGAGGGAAGAGTCATGTCCTGATTTTAAAATTACTGTTGATGGACAATCTGTCAGAATATATATAGCACCCTCTAAGACTGCATAACAGATTAAAAATTTGTTCAAAGCAACAGATTAGATCTACCTCATTGAGCGGAGAGTTGATATATTGCCATATTCCAAAGCAATGAAAATCCATGTATTGTAGTACTGAAGTGTCATGGTGTCCTTAAGAAATATTCTTATTAATTCAGTAGTTCTGTCTGTTTTGTTGTAACTTCATTGGCGTAGTAGAGGAGGGTAAAACTTAGGTAAATCAAGGTGATGTGATCATAGAAGTTGAGGTCCTATGGTGTGGAGTTGTACATTTCTGATTAAGTCACCCACATAAATATTTACACATATGCATCTTGATATAGCAGTGCAAAGATAAATTTGTTCTTGTTTTTCTACATTAAGAAAAAAATATATTGGGAAGCTTATGGCAGTGTTTGTTGTGGTTTTGGTTTTTTTTTCCAACACCCTTGTGTTCCTTTGACTCATATTAAAATAATCACACTCATGTAGGGATTTAGAATAAACTTATGCTAGGGATTAAAAAAAGATATTTACTCTTCATTTAATTATTTAATGGTTAATATTTTTACTGAGTATGACAGCAATGTAAATAAAATGCAAGTGAAATAAAGGTACTAGAAATGGAATAGGGTACATAGGGGCTTTCCCTGCACCCAGATCTAGAGAAATAAGGATCTAAATAGAATCTCAAAATCAAATAGAATCTTAAGAAGAATCCATTTATAAATGCCTCACTTGTATCACGTGAGGGTGAAGGTGAAGCTCAGAATCGTGACCGTCTGTATTAATAGTCCAGAGAATTCAGCTTTTTTGAAAGCCCTATAGTGAAGTTTGGCCATGATTTCACTGGGTGCAGGATTAGTAGACCTATGTGAAGTTTTGTGCCTAAAATCTCTGGGCCTTCATGAAAATGCAAAAATAAACTATTTTTGCCTGTGACTTTTTTTTTTTTTTTATTAAGACCTTTCTCAGTGTTGATTTGGTAAAGTGCTCAAAGCATCTTTGGAAAGCACTGAATATGCTTAATTTTAAGCACTTAACACTTTCCTCAGGAGAGGTGCTTTCATGAAGTATTGAGTATGTATTTGCCTTCCATTCATGCAAACTTTGCCATAATGAATTTTAGATTTTTTTTTTTCCTATTTCATCTAAAGAGTCTTTAATTCTCCCAGGTTCTGAGAGCATCTTCAGTTGTAAGTTTTCCTTGCTGAATAGCTCAAACAAGCAGATACTAAGATTCATACTTCATTGAGTTCCTAAATAAATGTTTTTGAGAGCGCATGCAGCATAGCTGTAATTCGTTAATCATGAACTGCTATAGATAATCATGTTACGCCGTAGGCCAGTTGAGGTCTAGCTTGACTTTTTGAGCACGGTAGAGATGAGGAGATAATTTAAGAGGAGTACTTAATTGTAATATTTGGTGACATTAATAACAAGTTGTCTAATACAAGAAATTAAACAATTAATTTAGGATGTACTTGTCTCAAAATGTTCATAGAACAGCCCAGGTTGGAAGGGACCTTGAAAGATCAAACATTCTCATCTCCACTCCCTGTTCTTCCTCCTCCACCCCTGCTGAAAAGACCCCTCAAAATTTTGCAACAGTTCTGTTAGATAAGACCATGAGTCTCTGTGCCTGGATTAGCAGGCGCAGTGTTTTCATTAAAGGTACCAGTGCAATTACAATATACTCCAAGCATCCATAATAACCTGTAGTAAAGGGGAGCAGAGCTTTGGTACAGGTAGTAAAGAAATATTACATCAAGTGACAAAGCAAAAAGCAAACAATAAAGAATTTGTATTAGAAATATAAATCAATACTTCAAACCAATTTGTATGCAGGTGGTAAGTGACGATAAATAAACCACCTTTAGTAAAATCAATGAAGACCTTTCCAGGAAAAGCATATAAATGGTGGTTCTGAAATGCTTTTTGAAATTAATAGTTACTGTTTGTTTGTTTGGCAGACTTTTGTTTAACATATTAGGATTGACTTAGGTACTGGGATAGTAATGCCATGAGGCAATATAAATGTCTGTTTATAATAACAAGATCTATTGAATAGGATTTTCAAAATCCTCTGCATGTTTATGGTTCTAAATTGGTGTTTAAAAACATTTGGTATATTTTCATAATATATTTTAGGTTTTAAATTTAAAAAACATATATTTAGTCCATGCTAATGATTTTTAGTCATTGTGTTGATGTGAGACACATCTTTCTATTTTCTATCTGTACTTTGATTTTTAGACATTTGGAAAGAGGAATATCTTGGGAGGTAACACCAGTACTTTTCACTATCATAATGCCTTTTTTAAAGATCTACAACCTCTAACTAATATACTGAAGATGTTATTTATTATAATGATTTCAGATATAGCAATTCACCCAGGAAAGTACTATAAACAAGAGAGAACGGTGGGTAGAATCCCCATATACAAGTCTCATTTGCCAATCCAACTTTCAGCTAAATTTATACCTTAAATTTAAGTACTCTAAAGTATGGCACTTTTGTCTCAAAATAATTGTATTGCTAGTATCTCCTCAATAATAGGGCAGTGCATATGGGGTACTACTCATGAATTTGTTGGTTTTTTTTTTTTTTCCTTCTCAATTTTAATTCCTTTCTTTTGTAATTATTTCATAGCAAAGAATGTATCAAGCTTCTTAGTGGTTGGTTATGGGCCAGCTGGAAATAATAACAACAATAATAATAATATTTTTTAAAAAAACCTGTCTGTAATGGAATGCAGGGCTCCTTTTCAGTAGTGCTGGTATCAAATGCTAGTTCTATTGTGTTTCCTTACAAATATGTCTGAGTCCTTTCTCATTTTCACTGTGACTCCCTGGAAAAGATGATGACCAGAACTTAAGAATAGAGCATTGATAAGCAAAGCCCTGTAGGAACAAATTTGTAGAGTGTAAGTAATGCTGAGGGTTTTGTGCTTACTTTCTTTGTAATGGAGGAGGAAAATGGGGAAGAGAATGAGATCACTGACACTTAGGTGAAATAGCCTTTTTCACAAGTGCATTACTTAAGATTTCGCTTTTTCAAATTGGACAAAATTATTCTTAAAGGGAAAATTTTAGAGAACTTCCATATCATGGACATTGGACATGGTTGAGAATGCATCTCAAAGAAGAGTTTATTTAAACAAAAAATCCTAAATTTTCACTGATGTGTAGCAATATAAGACTATGTTGTAAAGCATTTTTGTGACTCGAGGGAGAAATGATGCTGCTGTTTTAAAAGAATAGGTGTGCTATAAATCAAGCCAGTGAACTGATGTATAAATGCATTTCATGCATGAATTAACCAGCTACTAACTAGTAGATTTCAAATCAATGCGTTCTGCTGGCTGGCTAACATGTAGTGTTCTCAAGCAGAAATACTGTATAAAGCACATATGAGGTTGTGGCTAGAAATACATGAGCTGCTTGAGATTTTGCTTGTCTAACACCTGCTAAAGCCATGCACTTATTGCAATGGCTTAAAGTCTAATAATTTGAGAGAAAAAACAAAACACTTCAGCTAATGTCTTTTTGAATCTGTTAAGACTAAAATATTAAACAAATCTTTATGGTGAAGATACAAAATGAATTCAGAAATCCAGTGTTACAAATTCATCAAGACTGAACAAGCTGCCAGGAGATGGGTCATTATTTTCAGGACAATCTCAGCGGAGTCATCACAGAGCTTTTTGATTATTTTTTGTGTGTGTATGTATGTGCTTTAAGTGTTCAAAATGGATGTTCTTAGTAATTTGTATGTATTCAAATATATATACTTGGTATGTTTTCTGGAACTGTATAACTGTATGGATACAGTATAACTGTATGGAATTCAATATGTATTATGGAACTATAATTTGTACAGTGCAATGTTAGTTTATTTAGCAGGGAAGAACAGTGAACATACATATGAGCTTTAGTGACATAGCCAAATATGGGTTTTTCTTATCTGGTTTTAAATTTTGAAAAGGGATAGGCAGACACAAACACAAGTTAAGGAGAAAGTTGTTTTTATTGTGGAAATACATGCATTTTGCTGAAAAAATACTTTAAAAAAAATTTTTGGTACATTTTTGGGAAAATACATCTTTTCTTGATGAAGGAATTTGGTGTCTTTTAAATTGCAAAGTATTCTGTGGATCAGTCTGTGATAACTTTCATAAAAACTGCTATGTCAGGACAGATTCTTGGTACTCTCCAGCCCAATCTTGAGGAACTTTTTAAGAATTGGTTTCAAATCACCAATTTTCATTTGTCTTCAATATTCCAGCACTAGGACTGCAAAATGTGTTTGACATCTACTAACTAAGGGAGGGAAAGTTCGAAATAGCTTTTTCATAAACCTAGGGCTTGAAACTCTTTTGTGAAGCAATGTGGTGAATGAAAGCATGTTTTGTCTAAGTTTTGAAGGATATTTGATGATTCCTGCTGCTGCAAATTTAGTGTTTGTTTCTGATCCCTGGGTTAGTTTGTTTTCCACATCTTTACTAGATTCCTGAAAGAGTTCTTAATGTAAAAACTGAGAGGGATTAAGTGGGAATGTGTCCTTGAGACTTCTTTCTAACAGAGCACATTCACTTGGTCAATTTTGATCTTATCCGTATGTATAAAGATGTGAGAATGATAATGCAATTCCACATGCCAAAAAAGGAAGCAAATATATTGCTTTCTGTTACCTGTGCAAAGTGACTACTGCTCTTGCAAACTCTGGATTAGTGTTCCTTCAGGGGTGGAGAAAAAGCAAAACTGTTCTCAGTTATTTCTGAAGTATTCATAGAGTTCATGACTTCCTAGGCATTTTTTTCTCCCAGAAATTTCAATAAATATCAAGTGAGTAGAGCAGAGAGGAGGTAGAAGAGATAGCATCCAAATTGCTGGTTTGGGTGCCTAGATCGAAGGAATAATGTTAAAACTAGGATTCCCAACAAGTTGTGTAAATGCCTTCCAATAAGAGTAGTTGGCAGCAACTGCTGTGTAAGCTGAAAGTTCACTCTGTGTAAGATCTGAAAATTGCTTAAAAACCATCCATGTTTTCTGAAGAATGTCTGCCAAATCAAATACGTTCAAAGTATGATTATAATGAAGTTGCTTAATTAAAAATGGGATCTATTTTTCCTGAATAATTTCCTGCTGCACTTATATCTGAATTTGTGAGAAAGGATAGAAGTCTGGGACCAGTAATACTTTTATTACCATTTTCACAACAAGCAGGCCAACCGAAAAAGTTGTACGGTATCCTTATTTTGTAAAAAGTATACTGGATTTGTATTAAGCCAAGTAAGAAACACTTTCCGTGGCACGTCTATTAACCATTTATCTTTCATGCCTTGAAAAAAGGCAAGCTTCTATCTTGCTCTTGATGTTTCCAGCTGTCAAAGCAGTTACTTCCATTTGGTCACTGAAGTACAAGCCTGACTTCAGTTCTGGGAGAAATAGTGACAAATTTAGTGACAAAGGAGACAAATTTTGAAGGTTGATGAGATGAGACATTTAATCTAGTAGCACACAGACAAATAAATAAAAAAATCCATTCAGTAATGAAGGATGCCAGATCAGGATTTGGTTTTTTTTTTTGATTCTTGGAGTGTTTCTGAGAATTGATAGTTACAAGTATAATGGCATTAAATTAATAGTAGGTCTTTATGGCATGATAGCTTCAGTCTGACAAAGTACAGTCAGAATCGTTTACGAAATAACTATTAACTATTGTGGAAAATGGAAATGAATTATTTAAATGCATAGAAAGTTCTCTGGCACAGATGGAAAGCCATGAAGATTAAGATTAAAAGAGAAGGATAACCAAAAAAAAAGTGCGTCAAAAGAAATCTACTGTATTGGAACAGGGAATAGTTTCATGAGAAGCAAAGTTGTTGGTGACAATTGAAGAGTACAGGGAATACTCAACAATATATGCATTCAAAAACTCAATGGTAAATGAATCCTGTTGATTTCTAAGTGGCTCAAATAGTTGTGAAACTAAAGAGTGGAGGGAATTACTGAGCAAATGACACAAAGGCTGGAATAATAATACACTAAACAGAATAGACAGAAGCAGTAGTGTGCGATGGCTGTAAAAATCAGACAACAATGATTTTAAATCAAACTGAAATTAAATTGCAGTCATTGCTAGATTAGGGTGACCAGCCTGATTTTTCCTTTTTGAAGCATAGGGAGTTTGTTTCTAAATGCAAATATCAATTTCATTGTTATTAAAATGTTGTTCTAATCCATATAGAAAGAAAGGAAAATCTCCATTTTTCAAGGTCTTCAAGAGTAGGTTGGATAAAGCTTAGAGCAACCTGGTCTGACCTCACAGCTGATCTTGCTTTGAGCCAGAGGTTGGACTAGAGACCTCCTGAGGTCTCTTCCAGCCTGAGTTTTCCTATGATCCTATGAAAATACTAATACAGCATTGTCCCTGCAAGTCTTTCCAATATTAATCTCCTGTTGATTTCTTGTAGATAAAATATATAGATTGACTGTGGAAGACTAGGCGTATTTTGTTGTGGGCATTGCAGCTGTTCTTTGCTATAAAGTTTTCTCTATCTGTCAAGGAAAATACACCTTTGTAATAGAGGCAAATGGAAATTCTTTCCTGTGAGATAGTCTAATAGGCTTTGGCTTTGCTGAACCGTGAACAAATTGAAGTATAATTAATGCAGGTGCAATGACTGTTAAAGATGCAATATTTTTCCACCTGAATTTTTTTCAGATTTTTCTTCCTATAAGATAATAATATTCATTTCTTTTTCATTTGAATACATCACTTATTCTCTTGGAAGTGTCTCTACTAAGTGTGTTCTCTTTGCTGAACAGCCAGTGTTGGGCTGTCATGCAAATTGGACTTTCTATCAGTTTCCACAGGCTCGTCATCACTATGAAAGAAATGATATGTACTTATTTAAAATTGTCCTTTTACTTCAGTGTTGGCAGCTCTCTGAAGTGCCGGACATTTTTGAGAGAAGCAGCCTGTCACATCTTGGGTTATGGGGAGGAGAGCACTTAAAATACAGGGAAAGGCCTATGTGACATTTCTTTTTTTCATCCTCACGCTCTTCAATGTTCAAACCCCATGAAATCTGTACGTAAGGTTACAGGATTCAAGAGATTATTGGCTGAGAAAGGCAGCTAAATCAAGGTGTTTGGTCTATTCCCACAAGATTTATATGTAAACAGGGAAGAAACACATTAGTCTGAAGTGCAATGTGTAGCTTCTGGTGTATTAGACCATGATATATAAGTGCTTATAGGAACATATCTGTGGGAGATTTGTACTCTCCAGAGTACATTGCTTCTTTCAAGATATCAGTTTGTCACTAACAGATTAATGAACCGTTTTAGAGAACTTCTTGGAATCAGCAGGCCAAAGAGACGAAGTGTTGCAGGATCTGTGACAGTGTTTAACAGAAGTGAACTGCTACTGGTGCTTCGTATGTGAGTGGAGAATGGCATAAAAATAACTGGCAGATTACAGTTACCTAGAACCATTTCCATTTGTGCTTCCAACACAGGTGCATTTGATAAAAGCAAGTGAGGTATTTGGGGTTTCCACCTAACCTTTGTTTCTGTTTTTATTTAAAAGAAAAAAACCCACAAAAATATCAAGAAAAACAGCATAGAAATCTAGTGTGATTAGTAGTAGTATGTGAGAAAATGCGTACATAGAGACAGAGGGAGAAGGACTCTGAATTCATTTAGAAGAAAAATAGAGCAAAAATAAAATCAGAGTATATCATGCACCTGAGTTTTTCTCCTGCAAATTTCTGTGAAGTATCAGCAGCTCTTGGAGACCATTATAAGCTAATTAAATCAATTAGTCTAACTTTATTTCACTTATACAGTTCATTATTAAAGGATATGTTATGTATCCTGTTGTTATAATTTTGAGATGAACTCTAAATCTTAGAGGAAATGTTTTGGGGTTTTTTATAAAACTTTTCCTTAAATTTGCTTGCTCTCACTCACTGTCTCTAACGTCAATATTCTCTGAGAGATTGTTGTTTAATGTGTGTAAACATGGCTTTGTGAGCTGATCTTAAAATTTTAATTTATTTTTAAATATATCCTTGGTGATTTAGTTTTAGAAGTGTTACAAATATAAGATAATCATAACTGCCTTGACAAAACTGAATAATAACTGAATCTGTATCTTGCTAAAGTATATTCCAAGTCAGAACAGAAACTGTGACAGTGTTCAGTGTCAAGAAGCACTGAAGAAAGCGATCATTTAATGAATTAATGAGTTAACTGTATTATATTATCAGACACTTTGTTTAGGGCAACATTTAGAAGAGCGGTCTGATTTTGTTCACTTTTCCAATGCTGATATTACAGGGTTTTCTTGACTGACTACCTACAACTTAAGTTAAATTTTGAAAAAATTATAGGGATGCCCAGACTGATTAGTAATTTCACTCTGATGCCTCCTAAAATCTGTCTGACGGAGCTTCTCAGCTCTCTCTTTACTTTTTTGTCTTTAAAATGGAGGTGATGTTTAGTAATTGCATAATGCTGAGACTGCTGAATATATTGCCTTAATATTGATTAATATTCATACTTCACCTTTTTTTTAAGAACTGTTATACTTACTGAAAGGCTGAGATGTTGTCTTTGGCCCTCTCTCAATCAAAAGGGCATTTTCACATAGGTTAATAAGATTTTATTTATCTTGATCTCACAAATCACAAGCAAAGGAAAAATTAATAGTGTTTTCACCTGTGAAAGAATTCATGGGAGAAAAAAAATCTTGATGGCCAGAAAATTTATCTGAAAGCCACCTAAAATGTTTTGGTATTCTATGATACAGAGGGAATATGACATAGGTCTGACAAACAGAGGGTAGCAGTAATACCAGAACAGAACAGCAGAATAGAAAAATGACTTGGGCATATTTAGGAAAATGAAGAAAATAGATATATATGCTTTCTTTAGTGTGTCTGTTTGTGGAGTTATCTTGCAGAAACTTCTCCATTGCTAACTGAGGAGGCAGCTAGCTTTTTACCTGAAAGGAAATATGAGCAAAATAATCTGCTTAGTAAAACAAACTAAATATAGTAAAGTAAATTCCTTTGCCTATAAAATATTCATATAGTATTTTTCTGTTTCAAGAAGTGCATCCTTGGGCTGTCCAATTAAATGGAATCACAGAAGGGACATATTTTTGTTAAAATACTGCATTTCTCAACAACGCTAAGTGTACAAATTCTGTCTGAAGCTCAGACAATCAAATTTTTGTCAGCTATTTCTCTTAACTTTTTAATATTAAAATTAAATGTATACTTTTTCATTGAGATAACTCTGTGGCTTGTTTTAGTATTTTTGAAAGGAGGATTGTGTCGTCACTGATAACATAACAACAGGAGTGTTACTATTGCTGTTTTCAATAGTTTTGTAAGCATTTAATGTTCCTATTACTTCATCGCTCAAAACAGCTTAGAGGTTCACTGTATCATTCTAAAATGTAAATGTGTGTAGTGGTTTAACCCGGCAGGCAGCCAAATACCACACAGCTGCTCACTCACTCCTCCCCCTGCCAGTGGGACAGCAGGAAGAATAGGAAAAAAAAAAAAAGTAAAATCCATGGATTGAAATAAAGGCAATTTAATAGGACAGAAAAGGAAGGGAAGATAATAATAATGATGATAGAACGTACAAAATGAGTGATGCACAATGCAATTGCTCACGACCCGCCAAACAGCGATCGTTACTTCCTGGAACACACCTCCCGTTCATATACTGAGCATGACGTCACATGGTATGGAATACCCCATTGGCCAGCTGGGCCAGCTCTCCCGGCTGTGCTCCCTCCCAGCCTCTTGTGCACCTGGCAGAGCATGGGAGCTGAAAGTCCTTGACTAGGAGGGTACTTAGCAACAACTAAAACCGTCAGTGTGTTATCAACATTCTTCTCATACTAAATCCAAAACACAGCACTAGGAAGAAATTTAACTCTATCCCAGCTGAAACCAGGACAACATGCTACCATTTCTTTGCAAGACTGAAGCAGGACAAGTGTCTGCTTAGTGAGATAAATTGGGAATCTGCGTGTTGGATTCTAGGGAATTACTAGTATAGTAACATTTGGAAGTTTAGACCTAGTGCTGAGAATGCTCTACTTACAGTACTTCAGATTTTAATTCTTGAGGCTGAAATATTTTGAATTGCTGATAATTGTTAGTAGTTCAGAGAAAATGAACACTCTGGTGTGTAAGGTTAAGTGAGGTGATAAAGGACTCCTTAAAATGTCAGGAGGCTGTATGTTAACGGGAAGAACTGTAACTGCTCATGAGGGTTTAACAGGTTTTGTAATGGGCAGCCAAATTCTCTAGCAGCCTCATCTTTCGGCAAGCTGTGAAGGATGTAAATAAACAACCTGTTCTAGTAGTAAAATGCTGAGTGCATCTCAAACTGTTTTATTCTCATTAAGTCTCAGTTTCTATTGGACCAAAACCTGAAGTTTGGAATTTAGGGATTGTTATACATCCTTTTAGATGCGAAAAGGCAGATGGAGCTAGCTAGCATATTAATGGCACTTTTGTCATTGGAGTCTCCTTGCTTTGATGGAGTGACATCTCCTTGATCGAAGGAAGCAAGGCTATATTTAAAAATAAATAAACAAATTCTGGGATTATTTATTCATTTCAATATTCTCCTTGAAAAATATTGCAAAATACTTATCTTAAAAAGAAGTATTATATGCTTTAAATGAACACCGATTTGTTTTATTATTGATTTTGTAAGTTGTTCAGAAGTTAATTACAATGACACAGAGCAGCATTAACTTACCAATTCTTTAAGTTTCTAAACATATTCTTTAGGTTTTGTTTATGTGTTAGCAACTCAGGAAACGATAAAGTATCAGGAAAAAGAGCACTCATCCAAATGTTATGCCAGTTTAGTTCCGCATCAAAGCACAACCTGAGTTCTCATGTTTCAGCCAGATTTAATCTCACTATCAATTACTATATTCTTATCCTGAATTTTTTTTCTCTCTTTCCCCGCCCCTCCCCCCCCCCCC
>VZTQ01007895.1:363802-378219 GCA_013400755.1 Pelecanoides urinatrix
AGAAGTATCAGTAATACATGCAGGTTTCTGGTAGCTGTTTCTGTTGTTTTTTTTTTTATTTTGAGTCTCTTCTGCAAAACGATAGCTTAGGCCACCATCTGCTTTCGTAGAATTTTCCAATTGGATCTCCAGTTCTGCTTAATCACTGGTTTACTTCCACGCTATTTAAGAAGTTATGGTTTTAATTTTTTTTTTGTTCTTTAGTATTTTCAAGAATATTTTTCACTCTTTTGCAATACTATTAATAATAGGCTATAATAAGGGAAGCTTAGTAATAAAAGCAATGTAAATATGATTTCTGTTGTAGGTATTTACCTTTCTGAAGATCTGTAGGATTTTGCAATTGCATAGGAAATGATCTATGAACTCAGAATTATTCTCCCTTTTCTGGAAAATGGCTTGTGATACATGAGTAAAAAGAAATTTGAAATTCAAATGTAAATAAACTTTTTTGATATTTCTTGTGGTTTAAAATATTTCATTCTACTTCAGACATGAATAAATAATAATAGCCCATAATTTTGTCTGAGGCAGAAAAATACTATTTCCATAACTTTTCTTTAAAGTGAGTATAGTTTGCATTTGTTCATTTTACTTTGCATGTGCATTGTTCTTCTGAGAATCCTGCAATGCTGTATAAAGGGGATTAGTTCCTTTCAAAGAGAAAAATCTGAAGATATCAAGATACGTGACTCTCTTAAGCAAGTAGCAGTTAGATTACAGTTTTCAGTCCAAGTTCACTTCAATCAATCTTCCTCTTATTATCAAGAGACAGCAAATCAGATAGAGCTAAAAGACATACAGCGGATGCTTTTTGATTGGAATGACATGAAGATTGCTGGCTCGGTAAAAGTGCAGTATCATGGTTCAGTCTGGGTGACTTGTCAGAAATTAAAATCAAGTGTTATAGTTTCTTGCTAAACTAATTGACGTTACAGGAAACATCAGCTGCAACTGCTTTATTTTAATTCAGTGCATGAAATATAATGACACTACATCACAGTGCAATATATAAAACACTGTGTAGAAACAATAAAATATTGGCTACTGTCAGTAGTGCTAAGGTGACACAAATTCATGATCTTGTCACTGAAATGGTACGCAGTCTCTTACTACAGATTTCATATAATTGTAGTAAGAAGTTTTATGTCTAGGAGTCAAGCTCTGCTGACAGTCGTTTGGTTTTCATACACAAGTGTTTTGCTTGATTCAATAATACTGTGTTTTTCTGAGAACTGTTGTAGGAGATAAACAGCCCATCTTTGCTTATTTCTTCAACTGAGAAATGAGAATTGCTATGAATAATTCTGGGGTAGTTGCTGCAGAATAAATGGTAAGCTTTCTTGTTGGGATCTTTTCCTTTTTGGAAAGATCATAGATTTTAGATCATACAATTCCCATCAAGAAAAACTACCTGCTAAGTTTTAGGAGACACAATTGACTAAAAGTGTTTCATGGATTTGAAGCCAGCCTGGAAAGTGGGACTTGATAGATGAAGAGAGTTCAACTTGAACTCTGTGTAAGGTTCTTGATGTCATTGTCATTATTTTTTTGAAGTACAGATTGTGAAAAATACTTTTTGAAAGGGCACGTGACAGAATTTATTTTGACACTTCTTTTGTATCACCCATTCTTTCAACAGTTCATTCACTTTTATATAAGTTGCTTTGTGGTGTCTCCAGTGTTAATAGGGCAGACTTTTAATGTTAATTTTCTTGACATGAGTGTGAGATGAGTAATTATGAATTGAACATGTTGTAGAGGTTGGTTTTAAATGAAATGAGGATTGAAAGGATGGTCAATCAGCACTCAGGGAAAGACATTGTGTTTGAAATAAATCCACTGAAGCTCCTTTAGCTTGAAGTGCTTTGTTTTGGATTGTTTTATATACTGTTCAAGTAGTGAAACATGTTGTGTACTTCCTACTGTATAAACTGCACACGTCAGTGATAACTTCATTTGAGTCTGAGGAAGGAGTAGAATTAACATTTGCTCCTTTTCATCCTTTAATATTCTATTAAAATACATTTTGCAGTGTAGATGTATACTTTTAATAATTTACTTAATGGTACTTTTAAATATGTCATCAACAGCTTTTTTAAATGTATAGTAAATGAACATAGCATTCAGGCAAAATCTTCAGCTTGAAGCATTTTCAGAAGGAAATTATTTAGCTTTAAAACTGCTGTACTGGGAAATGTAGTAAAGTATTTTTACAAGTTAGGAATAACCAGGAAAGTGATGAGAAGTGAAGTTAAGCCAAACGATAAATTAGTTCTCCATTCATTACTGATGAGTAGAGATAAACAGCTTCTTCAACTCCATGCTGCTATATGTTATATTTATAACACACAGAATGTTCCTGCTACTTTTTTTTTTTCTCCTCCGAAGTTTCCTAATTTTTTTACTTCCAAAGTGTTTCAGTAGCTGTGTTATATCCCTGTTAATACAAGTATTGGTATACATTTTTAAGCTGCACTGTGAATCAGTCTTGTTTTGTGTAATGTAGAAAGAGGTACGTTTTAAATGTTGTTTTTCTCACATTGGACCTTATCCTCATGCTTTGAAAAAATGTACATCTGGCACACTCTTTTGCATTAGACTCCCACTGTCATTGTGAATGTTCATGAAATTTATTTCCTTTTTTGCCTTGATCCTTTTTCCAATATAAAAAAAGGACCAGCAATATACATTTCGCAGTTATTGGCCCATGGGTGGGTTTAGCTAAGGCCTGTGTTCTAATCTTTTTAAGCTAATAACAGGTCCAAACTGGCATTTGTTTTTTGGCTTAAGAAAACTTTTATTTGAGAGTATTAATGAAATCAGAGAATATAAATAACAGTGCCAGTTTTCAGATTCAATGCTTTCCGGCGCAGTATCTTCCCTTGGATCTTAAATTGATGGTCATTAACTGACAACTTGGCTGTCTGTAACAATTCTGTTTATCTAAATTCAAGTTTAAATCTCCCAGCATATATACATTTCCAGCAGCTAAAAGTGTTTGCGGACAACTACCGCACGAAGATAATGTTCAGGATAAAAGTTACTCATAAGTATGCTAATACTAATGAAACTGTTTATTACTTTTTTATTCATACAAGAAAATTTGCATTAAGATAAACTGTCTCATATTTGCTGCTTTTCTGTTCATGGTGTGAAATAAAGAAGAAAAAAACTGGGAAGCTGAACTTTAACTGTTAAGGAAAAGAGGAGAAACCTTTTCTTTGATCAGGATAGAATAGGAGTAACCATCCATTTTCTGTTGCCTACATTTCTGCGTCTGGACAGATTAAAAAAGTTTATTAAATTTAGATGTATATGAACAATGGAATAATAATGAAAGCTAAGCAAATGGTAGTATTTGTGTATTTACAGAAAATACAGTATTTGCTTATTTATATTCTAGGTTTTACTTGTAACTTTGTCTATACTAATAAAATTTTGTACAGCATTTCAAGCTTCACATGCTCAGGGTAACTGATGAACCTATTTATTTATATTTGTACAATGTGTCTCTGTATGTCTGTGTTGTAAATAGTCTGTGCCTTTGTAGTTTATGTCTGTGTAACAGTATACACAGACATATTCACATGAGGTTTGGTTTCATATTTCTTTCAACTCATAATTACTGCCTTGTGCTAGGCTTTTAAAATGAATGCACTCCTGTTTCATCTTCCCATCCTGTGAATTTAATAGGATGCTAAGGCCTTAAAAAATTAAAATCATCCTTTACTGGCTACTTCTATTCCTCTATTTCTTTTGTGTGCCTGTCTTCCTAAAGAGACATAATATTTGCGTGTTTGTTTTGATGTTTTTCCTTAGAATAAAGGAGAATTCTCATACTTAATGTGAGTTTAACAGACTTTTTTTTTTTTTTGGTAGTATTTGTGCTAGACGAGCATGTTCTTAATCTCAAAGTATAAAGCATCTTGGGATACTTCAGGGACATTTTGTACCTGTGCATCTTCTTCTTGAATTATTGTTTCATTTGGGATTTTGAAAACAGATGCCTCCCTCCTTTCCAAGGAATGAATTGCAGCTTATGTAACAGGTTTTCCTTTTTTCTAACTAATCACTTATACTTTGAAATATGTAGCGTGGAACACATTTATTTTTAAATAATTTTTTATAAAACCCTCACAACCTTTCAAATTTAGGTTATTTTGTTTTGGTTTTAAATTATTATTAAAGTGTCTTGTTTTGACCATCAGAAACTCCAGTCACATCTGAAAACTAGGGCCAACAGACGACAGATAATTTTTAGTTGGAACACCAGCTCTGTTTCTGGAACACAGTGTATTTGATTCTGAACTCCAGCCTGGTGCGTTGGCTTTTCTTTCAGCTATACCAGTGCTCCAAATTTACAGTTTTATGTAATTCATTTTTATGCACTGAACCACGCATGTTTAGTTTTCTTCCTCCTCTTCTTTTCCTCTTTTACTGAGGTGTAAAGAGGGAAGCAGGTTCTATATATATGCTATATATTAATACATGTAGATTATTCCTTAGAATAGGAATAAAATGCAACATTCCAAGCATAACAGGTGAGCAATTGCTACAGCTCACACTTTATGTTGTGATATGTTAGTATAATGAATGTATTCTTACTGGCAATTTTCTGGTATTTGGTTACGAATCAAATACTGCAGAACAGTGATGAAGCATAACAGTAAAATTCTTCAGATGTAGGTGGAACATTCGTGAAAGGAGATTCTCATCCTGATTGTGGTGCGATGGGGAGGGGAAGAGATTTCAGATCATTAAAACTGATCAAATTAGAATAGTTACCAGGTAAATATATTTGGTAGTAAAAAAATTGCAAAAAACTTATTTGGTGTTTACCTACTTGTAACCGTGAAGTTTTGTTAATGTTTGTGACACCCTACCAAAGCTGAGCAGTGTTCGGTGCATGGCCTGGGTGTACATGCTTCCATTAGCAACAGCAGCGTAGGGCTGAAGGCACAGCAAGTGACGGTGATTAACATTTAACCATCACAAATAGGAAGAAGACTGAAGAGGCAGCATTACCATTCTGGTTTTGTGTTGACAAGGAAGAAATGCTGTAACTATTCTCAACAGGAACATGTATTTCTCCTTGCCTCGGTGGAATAGCCATAGATGTCACAGGCCCTCCCTAATGCATGTTTTTAAGGGTGGACCGTGTGCATTTTAAAGTGAAAAATTACACCAACCTAATTTATGTATAAAAAGTTTCACTAATAGCGAAAGGAAAAACAGTTTTCTGGATACTCAGACATTGCTAATAAAACTTATATCTGATTTTGATTTTCTTTTGAATTTGCCGTTGGCATTGGCTTGAATTCACTTCACTTAATTGGAGGCTCTTCACTGATGTGCATAGGTTAGGACTGATTGCCCTACATGCTCTAAAATCAGTGGAGAGAGACGTGTCTCCAGGGCTGGAAGTTGAGTAGCATGAATCTCGCTTCTCTGCATAGCAGTGGAAGAAATTTAGTGTGTCTGTTTTCCCATTCACCAAGGACGGTAACTTTTCCATGTACCTTTTGTGAGATTTGGTGTTTGTCAAGTCCTAGACTGTCCTGTAAAAAGATAATTTCTAGAAATATAAAACATACTTTTTTTTTTTTAAAGTGAATTTCAGTGATTTCTTACAGGGGCATTTTTGTAGGTTTTTTTAAAGTTCAGTCTACATAACTGCAAAATAAGAAAATTTTACTTTTGTATTCTGTGAGAAGTTCTGTATAGTGTTCATGTGTCAAATATACTTTTTTTTAATGAAAATGCTTGTAAAATACAATTGCGGCATGTGCTTTTAAAGTATTTCAGCAGGAAGATTAATATTTCTTTGCCAACTGTAATAAAACATAGTTCTAATAGTGGTGTTTTCTTCTTTAAAATATAAAGTAGCTAATGGGAACTAATATTGCAATTTATGCAATAAAATGTTCATATCTTGCATGTTTTTCTCTGTTATGCAGTGCTAGAAATTAGTTTGTGAGATGTAGTCACCATAGCTAATTATTTGTCCTAAATGAGGTGGGATTTTGTGTTTTCAAGTGCCTCAGACTGATGCATAGATATAGACTTTCATATTCTGACATGGCTGAATCCTGGGGTTGCTGAGAATCACAGCAGCTTTTGTTGACAATCTGTTGAAAGCGATCTTTTGTAAGTTAACAGTTCTCTCTATTTAATGAAGTCCGTGTTAAATACGAATTCTAAATCAAAATAGTTTGTGGCCTGATTATGACTTCTGTAGAACAAGCAAACCAAAATATTGTTTTTAGAATATTCCCCCTTTTGGTATTCCTTCAGTATTGTTTTACAGCCCTTGACCCAGTGATCTGTGATCAGATATACAGCTCCTTTGTGTATTATTTATGGAGTTATTTTAGTATAGGCTAAGGTATAATGAATTTTTTCCTATGTATAACAAGTCTTACAAAAATATAATTTTTGTAATTACATTGTTCTCTAAAACACCAAAAGATCAAAACATCTCCAAAGTACTGTGTATTAGTGGCCTGCATCAAGACAAAGCAAGTCTTATAATACTGCAAATATTTATCCAGATGCTTAATTGTGCTCTCTGAAGTGTTCCAGTGAAGTAACCAGAGATACTTCATCTGTAAAATTAAGTAGAAGACTAAGACTCTGTAGCATAGAAACCTTGGAGACTTCCCACTGATTTCAGTGCCCAGGGGAAAGTTAACAGACTTTGAAGAGATTTTAATTTAGAGAAGTGTTTGGGTAGTAGCTGCAACCTCAGAGACACAAGGCCTGATCCAGAGCTCTATTGAATCCAGTGGAGATCATGAGATGAAAATCAGATCTGTGAATGTTCCTGTTTCCTAGAACTCCCAGGCTTGAAAAGTGCTACAGAAATTGCAGACTGTTAAGCATCTACAAAATTTTTACCATTTTGGTTTTTAAATATTGAAATGAGAACTCCCAAGTCATTCAGAAAATGTAAATACCTCATCTTTTCTGTATTCTTATTTCTGTTATTAAGTATAAACAAGATGTTCAGTACTGTAAAAATAAATAAATCTACTAATGGAAATTCTGAACTTTGCCTTTAAGAACAGTCACAATGAATAAAAGTGTATTTGCGTGTTTGGTTTTTTTTTTTTTTTGCATTTGTATGCTGTCTGTTTCAATGCAAACTTTTTTTGTTTTTATAATCACAGGACTATACCTTGACAATGTACTTTCAGCAAGCGTGGAGAGATAAGAGGCTGTCATATAATGTAATACCTCTAAACCTTACTCTGGACAACAGAGTAGCTGATCAGCTGTGGGTTCCCGATACCTATTTTCTGAATGACAAGAAGTCATTTGTTCATGGTGTCACTGTGAAGAACAGAATGATCCGTTTGCATCCAGATGGGACAGTCCTTTATGGACTCAGGTCAGTATGAACCGTTTCTAACTCCTCTGTCTTTTATTTTTAGTCTTTTAATCATGGCTTCAAATTAAAACCCATTCTTTGCCTTTTTAAATGCTACTCTTTTATTACTGATGACCCACCAGAAACAATTTTAACTTAAGTATTCTAAGAATGGATGAAGTTAGGGTTTTGGGTTTTTTTGTTGTTTTTGTTTTGTTTTGTTTTGTTTTTAAATATAAATTTTGGAGTTAAACTGCCAATCTTAATACAGCTCAGACGCTTGTATTAAGAACAGATAAGACTGTAAATATTATTTTAAATACTCATTCTGGATTAAAAGCCAGTTTTAGAACTACTTCCTCAAAGGAATTGAGATAAGAAATACAAAATGAGGATTAGAGGATAAAAGGGAAAATGTATGTAACAGTTGAATTGATAGTTTAACTGAATTATATATTTTATAAATATTTTTGATTGAATACTAGATTGGTTTGTATGCTACCCAGATGAATCAGTTTCTGATTTTCACTAAGATGAGGTATGACTTGAAATGCTTTTTAGCCTGATATTGTTATTGTGTATGATTATATGGTGAGTGGTGACTGGAGAAATCAACAGAAGAACTTCACTCTTGAGAAGTTCTGAAAACTGGGGGGAAATGTCTGTTCAGCGGTCTTTATAGAAAAAAATAATTACCGAGAAAGCAATTTAAATATATTCCTGCAAAAGATGACTGACTTAATATGGTGTGACTAGGTAAAAAAATAGAAAGAAAACATTGACTGGGGTAAAAAAAGAAAGTGCTGCAGAACTGAAATTTAGAATGTCTTATATTTTCATATTGAGAATAATACACAATAATAATTTTGGGGAAGCTAATTCTTAAAGCTTTTATTGGTGTATTTCTTTCATTTTCAGTGAGATTTTTCTACTGTCTGCCTATAACTATCGTGTCAAGAGGCATGCACTTTTAACTTGGTTATTTTCTACCCAGCTGTAAAGGAAAGTGGCACAATCTATATATTTAGTTCTGTCTTGAACAAACATGGACCATGAAGTTCATATCTAATTAAGATCATCTATTACAAGTCACTGATCTGGATGCCTTTAGTTTTGTTATTGCACTTTAACATGCAGGTGTTTCTGGAAATCCTTACCACAAACTACTTAGATTAATGAGGCAGCTGAGCAAATATAACTAATCTTGATCTGTATTAATATCTTTGTCTTTAGAGGCTTTTGTTTAAACATGGCTACCTAAATTGGAACTCAGATGTCTAAAACTAAGTCCTAAGCTGTCCTAGGGCTTCAGGCTTAACGCTTTTGGCATTTGACTTCAATTTTCACACCCAAACCTGAAAATTTCCAGGGTGATAAAGTTTAGCCAGTCACTTGTGCCAGGAAGTGCCTTTCTCAGGGCAGGTGGCTTCTAGCTCTTAGGTAGAAACCATTCTCCTTGAGACTGAGAGAGACTAGATCAGTGCTCTTGCCACTATGCTGGAGTCAGGCTTCAGATGCCTCCTGTCTGGATGGTCCCTGGACTCTTGCAGTCTGTGCCAGATGGTGATTCACCTCCAGAAAAGGGGCGTGAAACTGAAAATGTTCACTTAGGTGATACTTCATGGTTTTGAGGCACTCTCCTAATGTGCAAGATGCTGATTTCATCCTTCATTGTAGAAGCTAGAACATCTTCCACTTGGTGGAAAAGATCTGGGCTTTTCCTGGCTCCTTAGCTTCCTCTATGCTTAAGAAATAGCACTGCCTTTTATGGCTGGCAGATTATTTTTCTACTTAAAAAGTAAAGGAAGAAAAATAAAGGGCTATGGTAACTACTAAAAGAAATAAAATTTACTAGCTACATCTGGTACATAGCAGAAATATGCCTTCTTGAAGTATAACCACAATAGGAAAGTATGTAAGTTAATTTAAGAGCAGGAGCATGGTAATTTTTATGAAACATGAGACTAGGTAGAGAATTTTGTTAAAACATGCAAAAATAATATTCTGCCCCCCCCTCCCCAACTGAAACTGTGTATTTCATTGTTAGATCTGTAACACAGACCAGATATTCTCTTAAGAATTATAGAGAAACATTTTGCCATATATAACAAAATGGAATTAATTTTGATTTACAGGTTCTGCTGTTTTGTGCTGGTTGTTATATTTACCAATTTATATTGTGTCTAATTGTGTTTTCTGTGTGAGAGCAGTTCAGGCTTTGGCATTATGGCTGGGAGCAAATCTGGAGTTTTTGTTATTGTTCAATGAAACAACAGATACTTGGTTCCTTAAAATGGTGAAACTTTTCATTTACAGTACAGTGAAATATAGAACAACTACTTAACACACATTTGCATTAATGGAGTGAGAGCAATAAGAACATAACAAACTTTTTAATATAGTTTTCAATTTAAGACTCTGAAATCAACATGTTTATTATTTTTTTTCAGAATAAATTATGAAATAAATATCAAGTTTAATGTTTTCAATAATTCTGACTTTTTATTGCTACTTGTGGCAAGTAATTTTCATTCTGATTGCTTAACAATCCATAATAACTTCTATTTTTCAAAATGCTGGTAAACAGTAAGTAGAGCTCACAAAAAATTGTTCTACAGAAGAATCAAGTAAAAGAAAGATGTTCTTTAGAAGCTTTAAAACCATTCATGAAAAACACTTTCTCTAAGGTTTTGGGGTTTTTTGTTTATTTCCCGAAAGAAACAAGGTATTGATGGCTTAAAAAAATTTGGCAACTAAAAGCTTAGATTTACTTTTTTGTTTTTAACAATTCTGATTTTCACAATTTTTAAGACTGTGTACTTTTTACATAACTTTGTCTGAAAATGCTTTGCGTAAAATATTCTGGACTGCTAACAAGAATGAACTTAGTTGTCTTTTTTCAGCTGAATTGGTGTTGGTACTGTTTCATTGTCTTGGGTGAAACCATTCTTCCTTTTCATTGAGCATATATAGCAAATCAGTTTTAATATAATTTATGATGTGATAAGGAGAAATCTTGTACATTTTTTACTTAAAGCTGTTTAATGTAATTAGATGAAACATTATTAATGTGTTGATAATTTATTTCCCAGAGTTTTTTTCAATACTTGCAATCACAATATGGTATCCAAAATGGTTTTAGAATAATTTTGTATGTTGTTTCCATTGTAGAACTTGTACACAGGCCAAAGTAAAGGTGTTAGAAGAATTTTTTTCTAGGTCAAGAATTTCAGATCAGGAAATAATTTTCTAGTATTCCAGTATACCTAGCAATCTCATATTTGTGATTATAAATTCTTACATCTCTTACCTCTGCTTGGTGCATTTCAAGTGTTCTCTTTGCCCTGTGAGCTGGTACAAGAGGAATGAAGGATATGAATTCTGCCTTTGTTCCCTTGTTGTGCTGAAATGAATTGTACACTGAGGGCAGTAACAAGATGACTGTCACCCTGTACTCCCTGTACCCATCACAAAAGATTAGGGGCTGCAATTGTCATGGGTCTTACTGCAACTGTGTACTGGAACAGTAAAGCGGGGAAAGACACCTCTTGTTTCTTGGAGAGGCAGTGTGTTCTGCTATAGAGACTATGCAATATGCACAGAACCTGATAGATGAGGACATGGCAAGAAAAGGTCCAGCTTTTGACCGTAGGATATTCATAAAGTCCATTTTTTTTTTCTAGAGCAAGAGTGACTAAATAGGCTCTAGTCCTGGGAGGACTGTCAGATTAAAGTTATCAGCTATTATTAGGAATAAAACCATTATTATTCTTACTTGCATGGAAATGGGGACCTAGCAATGCCAGTTCAATAATAAAATTTTTTCTTTTCGTCATTGTACCTTATGCTATACTAAAACCTGTGAGGGATGATCTTTGAGATTATTTGCTGCATTTAGAAAGATGCACTTCAGAGTGGTTATGGTAGTTAGGTCACCATATAGCTCTCCCCCTCTTATATAAATTCACACACACACACTCTGTCCTGAGTGTTGGAGGAAACATAACCCTATTTGTTCCTCAAGTGAAAAAAAGAAAATTATGGTTAAGGGTTTTTTCCTAGATTTTGTGACATATTCAGGTTAAAAAGAAAAAGAAAACATTTAAAGGCACAATAGGTAATGGGTTTGGATGAAGAATTTTTCTTTGGTCTCAGTTATTTGGATAAGTGGGTTTATTTTAGAGAAGTTTTGACTGCATCTGTGTACATGAATGTTTGTAATGTATATATGCATATCAGAATGTTACACTGTCTGGGTAAGAACGTGTTGCAAAGGCCATATTATTATGATTTTGAAAAGAAATATGTCTATTTCTAGCTTTATCTTTTTTTTTTTTTCCAATTTGTAAGATTTCTATCTGCCTGTCCTTCTCAGGATGTAGGCTGTTTCCAAGGAGGACTGCAGAGGGGATTGCTAAGGGCAAGAGACAAACCTGAATAACAATATAGGTCTGTCATAATTGGATAAGTACCCTCAAAACCCCCTTCTTATATGTCCTAATTATTAATGATTGATGGACAATTTTTTGTGATGAAATGTGGAAGATCCTTCCTCCTCCTCCTTAAACTCAGCTGAGTAGGTCTCAGAAAGGTTTTCTGGCTAAAACGTCTTTCAAATACTGGGATGGATGGGGCAAATACACATGCTGGTAACACAACAGAATTATGTGGATGGCCATATTCTGCTTTTGCCTTCACTGGACCATGTGGCAATCAATGATATGATTCTAATGTTAAGGTTTCAGTTTTATAGCTTTAAATAGCTTTAACTATCTATTTCATGTAAAATTAATTCAAAGTTAATGTGATTTGAAGTGTCCACAGTAGTGATATATTTAATGCCTGCTTAGTGTTAATTTCCATGTCTTAAAAATGTCTGCTTAATATTAATTTCCATATATAATTTTAAAAAAACCTGTACACTGTTACTGTTCTGAAAATCACTACTATTATTGCTGCATTAATTTACTTAGCTTATACTTGCAGTGGCATATTCTTACTTTGAGATGCATTCTACTAAATTGAGATTCCTTTAAATATCAGTCTTAAATTTTTGCTTTTGTCTCCGCATACATCTGTATATAAACATGTGTGTATAAATGTATACACATGCACACACATATATACATATGTTTCTGTGAATTCGGTTTCATTTACCTTGATTGTTTTAACCAAATTCATTGAACTGCAAGTGATCGTATTAACAAAATGGTAATGTATAAATGTATCCGTCCCATTCTTTTATGCCCCAATAGTTTAATTTCTATTTTGGATATAGCAAGCGGTGATCCCTTAACATTGTTCTTTTTGTTTTTCCTAGCAGAACCCATGCACGGTATGCATGTCAGATCTGATCAGATCTAACATTGTGAAGGCAAATTTCAGGAAGGACTAGGAGGCACTTCTGTAAGCACCTGGCTTATGCAGTCACCGAAAGGTGGGAGGGGGAGGAGAGAGAGAGAGAGAGAAAGAAATTGCTAATAATGAATGTAGACATCTATATGGTAGTTATGATGTCCTCATAGCCTGCCCTATTCACTGCTACAGGGCATTAGTTAAGGGCATAAATGAACCGTGACCAATTTTTTACAGAGAACATGACACACTAGTTACTTTTGGGTTTAGAAGGATTTTTTATTTCTGAGGGATAGCTGTCAGCTATTTATGTTTTGGGAAAATGCTTTTTTTCACATTCTAGTTGCAGTATGGTATTTACAAATATGACTGAACTTTCTTTTTTTCTATTTAAAAAAATGTTTTATTTTATATTATTTTATATTCCATCTGGCAAGATGGCAATTCTTCTTTGCTGCCAAGACCAGCACATTCAATAGATGCTATACTTAAATCACTAAAATGGTAGAAAATTGCAACAAACAGTCTTAAACGAAGAGTCATTACAGGGAAAGTTACTGTCTCTTGGTACTTAAGATGACTTGCAATAGGATATTAGTGATTTGACAACATATATAGAAAAGTAAACTTAGAGGACTGAGATTCAAATGTAGGATAACAATCAGTTTACAGCAGGTTGAGCAAAGCTTGAATAAGATATGCAGCCAGAACTCAGGAAAAGATATGGCTTTAACTAAATTTCTGTATGTTAAAATATCTGGTTTATATAATACACATAGCAGAAATAGTTGCTATGGTAGATAAGATTTGTTGTTTCTTAAATATATATATATATGTATTAAAAAAACTTTCCCCTGACTCCTGAAATCAAATCTGTTCTAAAATGCAGACAGAAAATTCATCTGTCCTCTGGTTTATTCTGTGTAATTCTGGGGAAGAATCACTTCTCTGATTTTTGCAGCCTGTGGAAGCACTGGAAGTTTTCGGAGGTTTTTCTAGGGTTGGAATGCAAGATTTGAGAAGGGTCATGAGCTTTCTGTTTGCCAGTTTGGAATTGCTACTTTTTCTGTAACTTTCTCAGGGTGTCTTTCTGTAACTCTCCTCTTTGCTAGAAGAGAGCATTTGGGTGTTGTGTGTCAGAATAAGAAGGAAGTAAGTTTAGAATACTAGGATTAAATATAGTTGAAGAAATGGCTGAAGACAAAGGTGTTTTGTGTGGTTTTGCACCATTAACAGGCTGGTTTTAGAGATATGTACTCATATACGCTTCTCCTAACAGTCCTCAGAAGCAAACTCTGCAACAGTGAGTTAGTCATTGAGGACTGATAATTACAAGACAAAGAGTATTGCATACTTTTGTATCTCTTCAGTAGGCCAGTTTTATGCTTTTTGTAACTGAACCTTGTGGGTGTTTTTCGCTGAAAAATAGAACGTACACAGAACTTCTGATAGGGGCCACATCCGGTGAGGTAATGACATTTCCATCCTTTTTAGGCAAAAGGAAAACAAAAGGAAGTAGAACAGAGTAGTTTTCTCAGAAATGAAAGACTTGTCCCATTTGAAAGTCCAACAGTTTTACTTGCCAAGATTTATTTAATACATTGCCAACTATAAGCTTCCAATCCAACCAGCAATAATTCTTATTTGACAGATATAACCTAGTAATCCCCCATTGTTGTGGTTTAACCCC
>VZTQ01007896.1:0-26646 GCA_013400755.1 Pelecanoides urinatrix
TTTTGCCCTTCCAATTTTCTCCCCTACCCTGCTGACAGGGAGGGAGCAAGTGACTGGGTGGGGTCTTAGCTGCTGACCAGGGTCAACCCACCATAGCCAGGCAAACCATTCTCTGGAGAATCCTTTCTAATGAAGCATCTAATTTAGGAGCTCAAAGGGACAAATCTCAAAGCACCACATGTATGAAGTGGTGGCAAGTCCCAAGACTTCAAATCACTGTCATCTATTTTCTCTTTTTGTAGGAATACTGCACTTATTCAAATCTACAGCAGTCTGGCTGAGCTTAGAAAAAGCCCATGCAAAATAGCATTTCTGGATAGCTACAACACAGGCATGTTTTTATTTCTCTAGAAAACATTAAAAGCAAAGAAATAGAGTAAGTGACAGCAGGCTAAAAGGAAAATTCCAAGACAGGCCTTGAGGAGTATGAATGAGGTTTGCATTATTCTGACTAGTCAACACCTCACAGGTTCTTGCATAGTCCAAACTGGCCATACCAAATCCTTTCAAAAGGCATAGCTTTACCTCAATTGTGAGTAAAGGCTCTAAAAGTTATTTTTCCTCTGTATGTTGACTGAAGAATGTATGTATTCTATTAAGTAATAGGATACTGCACATTTCCTTGCTTTCTTACATGTGTCCACGTAAATAATGCTTTTTTTTATTCATACCTTCCTTGAATCCATCTATAAACATTGCTTTCTTAATGCTAAAAAAACCCCCAACACTAAATGACTAAGGTTTAGGAGTTGTTCTGCCTGTTTTACAGATTTCACTAGCATTTTGGAAGTTGTGATCTTAATAAAAAATGACAGCAACATACTTTGATTAGATGAAAGTTTCTATGCCTTTATTATTTCCACTTTATTTTACCAATATCTATGCAGTTGAAATGTAAAATATTAAATGAAAGACAGAGACTTTCTCCCTCCTTTCAAGTTATCAATCAAGAAGTTATAACTGAATTATTGCTGACATCTTATTTAGAAATTTGAATAATTTAAATAGCTCTGTACAACCTCCCTGCTCCATCCTTCAAAATAAGTTAACAATTATCTACTTCTCGGCCCTCCCTTACTCAAAGTAGATTTAGTCAATAAAATATTAAAGGGTGACTCAGACTACTTAAAAAAAAACCAAACAAAACAGTGTTTTTAATAGTCTGTATTCCCTTTTACATAAACACAAACTTCATTATCATTTTCTAAAAAAAAATGCAACACACAAAAAAAACCTACCACATTTCAGGGTACTACTGTTTGGTTTTGCTCCCACAGAGTCAATTTCTAATCTTCATTAGAGAAAAGCTATTTTACTTAATGAGAAGTTCCACTGGCTTCAGTGGAAGTACTAATGGAGCTCATTGAAAATACCAAAACCTTAAACCTAGAAAAGGAAAATAAAGTGTACAGAACTCTGCGACACTGCGAGGGACAACACTCAAGGGACAATCATGGAGCAACACAGACTATCTGTCCACTACCTATATCTACTTAAAGCTAAAACTTGCAATGAAAAATTATAGGAGGCTTCAGTTAAAGGAACAGTCTAAGAAGTGGCTTCTCTAGGCACAAAGATATGATTTTAACCTTCAAGAGCATTATAATTTAGTCCAGAATTAAAAAGATGTGTTTTGTCATCCAGCTCACAAGAGAGTACATTTAAATGCACACACCATAGCAAGAAGTATAAAAAACCCCACAGAATAAAAACATTAAGATAATTTCACTACAATAATTTTGAAAAACTGATAATGCATTATATGCCGTGATACAGCTTTCTGACTCTTGTGGGAAAATGATTGCTTTTTTAAGAATAGGGAGCTCCTTTTCACTAATCACATCCTGCAGTTATTCTCTGTACAATATGCAAGCCAGAACTGTAAAAAGCTTTTCACACCTTTTGCTTCTGTAGCTTTTTGGAACGTATGCTGTACTATCTACGGCAACCAGCTGTGCTCACATTAGATATTCTCAGTTAAGCAGGATCACATTTTGGCAGTGCTATTATTAACTGTAAGTATTTGTTTATTTCCTTAGTGCCAATTACGCCCTGTTGGGACTGCCAATGACACACAGTGATTCACAAGGTAGATTTAATAAATAAGCTTATATCAGTGACAAATATTCCATCAAGATGTGAGAAAGCACTGTATTTAAGATTTTCTTATTTTTCAAAATATTACAGTTAACTTCTAGATAAGAGGAATCTTAATTTTTAGACATTTGAGTCTCCAACTGACTTTCAGATTGGCTGTGGATGTAGAATAATTGTTAAAGAGCAGTCCCCACATTTCACCAAACAGTTCTTTATTTAAAATCAAAGGAGTATTCCTGCTTCCTGTCCAGTGTGATTAAGTCTTTCAGCTTACTGACTCAGAACCTGACATAAAAATAATTTTTCCTTTTGTATCTACGAGATTAAAGTGCTAGCTGCAACTTTAGGAGTATTGCCTTCACAAAGCTTAGCCGTATAGACAGCTGGACCTAAAGTTGAAGTTAGCCAAGAAACAAGCACAAAAGTCCACTGTTCTATAATACACTGGAATAAGCCTGATGATCTGGATAGGAATAAGAACAGGTGATTCAGACAAATCACTGCAAACTGGTAATAGCAGCAAGTATTAAATTCGATCACAAAGAATTGCAGTCTTCACTTCAGAGAAGAGTAGAAGTACTAAGACAGTACTGAAAAATCTGTCCTTTGGCTTCAGATAATTCCATACAAGGAGACTTGGGGGGAAAAAAAGAGAAAATAAGACTAGTTGATCTTGAAGCTGAGTGTTTAAATAGTACTGAAATTTTTTTTCACCATAAAACCATAGCTTACTCAACAGGACAGGATGCTCACTGTTAAAAACAGTTGGTAAAGGGCATTTTAATTGTCAAATATTAAAGATTTGTCAAGCGTATTACAACTGCATTCAACGCTCCCTCTGGCCATAGACTCAAGTTAGAAAACATCTCAAGATCTTTTTTATTACACTATTTGAGGAAACCTACTAATTATCATTCAAGAGACAGATATGGTGGAAATAATGGAGGGTGACACACTAGATAACTGCTGAGAGTTCAGGCTGTCTTCCAGAGAAAGAATTTTGCTGGCAGTATATAGATCTATCATTCTCACCACAGTATAGACCTTGATCACAGAAATCAAAATGATAATTCTGAATCAATAAAACAACAGAGAATTAGACGACTAATTACTATTAACAATCTGTGCCAAAATTATTCTCTATTTGGAAAAAAAAAAAAACTAAACAACAACAACAAAAAAACATTAAAAAAAAAAACCAAAACCAAAACCAAAAAAAACCCCAACTAAAGTCTGAACAAACTATATGCCATGAACTGTGGTAGCACCATGGTTCTCCAGTTGGAGAAATATGCTTGTCCTGATGAGCTTCTTAACCCCCATTAAAAAGTATTGAAGCTAATAAGAATCTAGTAAGGAAAAAGAAAAAATGCGGAACAATGCTCTCTGAGATACAACCAAAAAATAAGTGGTCAGTAATGAAAGGAACTATATGGAATGCAAAGGTTCCAATGTTGCATCTAAATCTGCATCATATTTCCCCCTCTATTTAAAGAAAACTTTAAAAATGCTTAACAAAAGAGCTCATACTGTCACTTTCCGTAAAATAGAGTCAAAATCTTTTTCTTACTTTATTTACATTTATATACTTACAGGAAAGGGAAAGCTCTAAAAAATTCTATTTTGGGGAGATTATCTGTTTCATAAGATATCATCCGCACTGCATATTTATTCAATCCTTTTATAAGGAGAGATTTGGCAGCTGAATATTATGTATGACAGACTTCTTTCACACCATCTGTTATCTGTAGTAAATCAGAAAACATTTCTGCATTGCTTTTTGTGCAGGACTGAGGGTACAGTTCAAAACACTTCAAAAAAAGTATTTTCTATTTGTTTGAGGAGAAATAGTGGCAGTGGTCATTCATTTCTGGGGCTTTAATGCCTTGTTGTTCAGAGTTCCTGCTCAACAGTACGTTAGCTCACAGTAAATCAGAAACTTTAAAAGTTGCAGAAAAGGGAAATAAACACCTGTTTTCTCTTTCTAATCTACTCACAACTGTCTTTCATGTGAGCTTCATTGACACAGAAAGAAAACTAAGCTCAAGTGAGGCATTGCTTTAAATTCAGTTGGCCACTTTGAACAGTTTCTTCAGCTATTAACTTCTCTTGTCATCTGTTAGTATAAACATTCACTGAAACCAAAATTTTACTTCACGGTATGGGTACCCTCCCTGGACTGGAGTTCACTCGATATAGACTTTGAGTGAAGATATAACTAAAAGTATAAAACCAGAAAAATTGCAGAAAATTAGACTAATGTTATATTGGTTTTTTAGATATCTGAAGATAACACATATCTACTTGCTCAGTTTCATATTCCAGGAATTTCAACATCTGTTTCTTTCACTAACCACGAACACAAGTTTGACATGTAGAAATGGTTTGAAACATATTTACCATTCCACTTGCATCCTTGCCATGGCACAAAACTACTATACATCCAGAAGTGTTCTAGCACTTGAAAGGAGCTAGAACATAAGGCTTATTCTGTTCTCACATAAGTCAGCACAAACACATAACCTTTCAAGAAACAAAAGCTGTAACTAAAAGCAAGGAAATAAAAAAATTTAAAATCACTGACCTCACACATGATCCCCCTGGCCAAATTCATCTGGAAGATAAAAGTTTTAAACTCATAAATTCCGTTTTCTAAATTGACTGAAATAATTGAGAATTTTCTAAAGCATGAGAAATAAGAAAACACTGGTAGAAAAAAAAAAGAACCAATGTAAGCTTCCTGTCTTTTTTGTGAACATTATAACTGAACAGAAGCCCTTCTACAGTAGGTAGAGTTGCATCATTATCTCTGAAAACAAGCCAGTATCAGGAGATTTACTGTCATTCAACATCTATACATTCACTATCTATTTAATTTACTTACATTTAATAACTGTGGTAATCCATATTTGTTGGTTTCCCCCCATATTTCCAGTTACTCATTGCTTCTAGTAATTGCCGTTACTGTTTGTTTTATGAGTGGAAAGTTTGTAGCAATAACATCAATTTGTGCAGCTGAACATGTATCCCCTCAAGGCATGCACATGCATGCACCCAGCCACAGATCAACATGAACTGAAAACACGCAGCACTCAAAACGAATGGCACAGATGCTTGACCATGCTTTTCCTCTACAGATCAGGATGGATGCTGCTAGTTGACTCTCTATATATACACATATATGTAGGTGGCCTTACAAACTAAATTTATCCAGTAGCTAGTCCCAGATGCTTTGTTCTCCCCACTTGCTAGTACCTGGCTGTAGAAGCCTTCAGGTTTGGCAGACACACTCCTCTTGCTGGTACTCAGACCTCCTCTTGTTGCATACACACCTCTCTCACCCCACAATAGTTGTCCCAGACCTATGGGCCTTCTCAGAAGCTGACTGTCTATCTGCCCCAGAAGGTGAAAAAACCACCCCACCAATCAAATAGCTGACTTTCAGACTGCTGGTCTCTCCACTGCCTGGCCTCCAAACCTACTGTCTCTCCAGTACCTCGCTGCCAGACCTCTTATTCTACTCAGCAATTAATTTAGCTTGAAATTAGCTGGTGAAGTACACATATACGCAGCACTGTAGTCCCCTAGGGAAACATTCACACTCTTTCCAATTACTGGCACTTAGACCTCAACACACAAACAACAGACAGGACTCTCACTGAGGAAAACAGGAATAGCATTTAACATGCAGGTATGACAGACTCTGGTGATCAGATGCAGTGCTTAGCCAGACAAACTTATTGACCAGAAGTCTGTTCACACTGAACAACTTTCTCCTCCCTGCCCTGCTTCCTCTTTTCTCTCCATTTTCCCATGCTTGTTCCCCCCAGTTCACCCCAATTCCTCCCTTTCTCCATCATCGGTCCTTCTCTAACCATCTCATTAAGTCTTTCACAGTCCCACAATCCCCTTAAAACATTCTACAATATTTATTACACAAACTCAAAATGGCCTTCTGCATCCCATTATGAATCCCATAACCCTTTAGGCAATTAAACACCCTTCAGTCTTCAAGGCATTCTGTGATCAATGTCCCTCCTTCCCCCTATGACTCATCTTAGTGGGTTTCACGCCCAGGACAAAAGGCCAGTTTTCCTTTAAGAACCCTACAGATAGAGTAAGGGTGCTCTGCTTGCACTCATTAAGATACAGCATTCTTCCACTTACTGTTTATTTGCACTTTTGGTGATTAGCCTTTAATCGTATTACCTATAAATTATTAGCTTTTATCCTCCTAGAAATCAAGTTGATTAAATTGTGCTCTTCTTTCTAAGACTGACAGCAAATTAATTATTTTACATTTCCTTCTCTTTCCCTCTTCCCCACATTCATATCTCATTGACTCTTAACATTGATGGTCCCATTTGATTTATAATTACACAATGTTGTTCAATATTAAGTCTCTTCTAAAGCTAAGTGATTTTTATTCTGCAAGTCAAAGTCCATAGGCTGGTTTTATACCTCCTGGCCCTTCTAAGTGAGATTTTTGAGGCATAATGACAGCTGGATTGATCTCTAGAGCTGGACAATAAAGTCATGAGAAACTTAACATGAACTCCCAAAACAGACTAACTTCCTTGAATTTTGACTTCTTTAGAAACCACAAAATGAAAGTAATTTCATAGCAATTCAGAGAACTTTCAACAACGCTACACTGAACATTGGAAGTAGACTTTCCAATCCGCAGTTTAAAAGAGATAAGTTCATTCTTTGAAAGCAATCCAAATACTATCAACAAATTCTGCGGCACTTTTATAAAACAGATATATGAATGGTAGCTTAAGAATTTAATTAAATACACTGTTTTCTCATGAAAAGCAATTTACAGGTTCCTTTTACATGTTCATTTCTCCTGCAACTTAAAAGGCATCTGGATACTATAGGTTGGCAGCAGATTCTTTCAGATATAATAGAAAGTCTTATGAAGACTTAAAAACAGGAATTACAATTATGAGAGGCTGTCTCATGCTACAGAGGTGTCTATAACTAAAGTTGCTTTTGGGGATCTAACACACACACACAAAAAAAAAAAAATCACAAACATTGCTTCAAGAGGAAATTTCTTTCAACAACACTATTTTACCCCCACATGGATTCTGTCCTATAAATACTATAAGTTTTGTCTGTCTACTGCCTTAGAAATACATAATCCTTTTCATATGAGATTTCATATGCCACAGTAGTATGTCTTTTTTTCTTTTCATTGTCCAGCTCCTTATTTTTCTGCCACACTCCAATTATTTCAGTGGCCTTGAGCAGCTTGCAAATTGAACTAAGGACTGCCCTTTTATTATCTGTATATGAAGCCAAGATTACAATACAACTGGACTTCATTTTGACCAAATATATTTCACTCCATTATGCTGTAAGAATGAGGAAACTTTTTATTCTCTCTGCATCTAAGCTGTCATACTTATTTAGTCTCATAGCTGCTCCTGCTCATGTTCCTAAGATGGTCACTTCTCATTGACAATTTCAATTTCAAACAGATTTCCTCAGTGATTCTTCAATTCTGTTATTTAAAAACAAACAAAACGCAAAACACACACACACCTCCAAGTGCTTTAACATGCGAATTCAAGCCCTCTTCCTCCTCTGACTAGAGCTAAATAAAAAAGATGAGGGGGCAGGTCAAGGAAGATGAAATCTTGGATGCAGTTTTGGAATCATAGAATCATAGAANTTCTCAGTTTCTTTTTCTCCATCAGAAGGAGGGAAGAATATTTGTCATATCTACTTTAATATAGATGAAGAGTAGCTGCCCTTTACAGACATAGTTTGGACTTTGCTTTCATAATTCAATATAGTCTCATACTGATGTTCAAGTAAGTTCCAAGACAATTCATCATTCAGATATCAGCATGATTAAGAGTACAAAAGATGTGTCTGCATTCAGTATAAATTGAAAATTCCTAAGGTTTTTTGTCTATTTAGAGCATTAAGAGATATTATACATTTGCATCAGATAATTTATCTTAACTTCCCAACATCATTCCTGAAGAAACATTTTTTTTCTAATGTTCAAGCTGAAGTTTTCCTTCCACTCCTAAGAAATGCAAAGAATTCCCAGTAGACCTAACTGAGCTTTTTTCCCCCTATCAGTTGTAATTGACATAATGGGATCTAATGGTTTCTTCTCTTTGTCTGTTTCCCCTTCCAATCAGCCATCCTGTCTCCAGCTGTAACACATCTAGACAATTTAGCCCTTCATTAAGTCACATCACCTCCCTGGCATAACCACAGTTTTCAACAGAAAAATACAAGTTTCAATATAAGCTTTTACTCTGTAATATGATAACTGTAATGCTTTCCAGCTTTCCAGACAGCGTGCAAACTAGAAAACATTTGCCAGAAAACAAGACAGTTCTCTCCTTCCTAGTTCAGTCTCCTGCTGCCGTTCTTGGTTCCTGGATCTCCACTCTCTGTTTTAAGACTGGATTTCTGCTCTTCATTTAACTCAAGAAAACAGGATAAGCTAACTGAAGCCTGTATGTCAAAGAGTGAAGCCAATTTTTCAAAAATTAAGTAGCTATTCTGTCCACTTTAATCTTTGATTTTCACAAAGTTTGTAACACTCTAAAAATCATATTTGGATCTCATCTTAAAGTCATCACAGATCAAAGAGTAGATATTGTAGGAAGGAATGAAATCTATGATCTGGTAGTATACCTAACCCAAATGGTAAAATCTTAGCACCCAATTGGTACATGTATTAGATTAGCTAATGACTTCAGTGGCTCCAGGATTCTACCCAGAATACTTCAACATTCACAAAATACAGATCAGCAAATACCACAATAAATAAATCCTGTATACAAGTGTGTGGACATAAAGTATAATATTTTAAGAGAACTGATGTCTTCAGAATTCCTATGTTTTGACTACTGTTCTTCCCCTACAATGGGGAAGCCATATTAGATAAGGCTTAAGTATTTCATTATTGTTACTTTCAGTAAGTGTGACACTGACCAGTCAATTTATTAACAATGAATGTCAAATCACAGGCTAAGAGATATTATAATGAAAATGTTCAAAATCAAGACAGTGATTTTGACAAGTGCTACAAACCTTGCACAAAACTCCTTGGAATAGCAGAAAAAGATGGAAGGGTATCATTCTGGGGAAAAAAAGTCCAAAAACTTATTTCTTAAATCTACCTCTTATAAGCTATATTATCTAACTTACATATTCATGTACTTTACAACACATTAAGTGCCTTTCACCACTGAATAATCAATTCAGTCATATCCAAATAATTTCTATTTGTAGCATTATGATCATATAATCTTAGACATATTTTATTAAAATTCCATAGGTTGACAATAACTTCATATCAAAATAACCAAACCTCACAGATGAGGTATCAAAACTTTCCCATTATGGAGAAGCAAGATACCATTATGAGCTTCTGGAAACACTCCAATCTAATAAACTAGCATATAAAGGCAATTTTTACTGCTTAAAGGCATATTTTTTCCCCACTTCCTGGGTACCTGAAAATTACTTCCATAGTCATTAGTCATTAATTAGTTTGATACCTATTTGCTAAAGACCAATTATTATCTGCACGCTAATGGGTATCAGGTCTTTTAGATCTCTTTTGTGACTGACTGCAAGGGTGATCTATGGCTACTAGGACAGACTTTGTAACAGATGTTTTCTAAAAAACAGGATCAACCTTGCCATATTTCTGGGAAAAGCTAAGTCAACTGGAAGGAAAAACATTACAGATATTAAGTAAGCAACTTGCTAGTCTGAAGTCCTTAATCATCTAGAATTAAAAGAAAACATGGCCATTGCACACTATAAGAAAATGCTGATGACTGATTTTTTTGGGTAGACAGAACAAATTCCTGGCAATCTCCTGAGCAGTAGGCTCATCCCTCAACTCCTGTGGAAGCCTGGCTGGTTCTTGTGGCATGATTGCAGAAATGATCTGGCTTCTCTACAGGGTATCTAGTTCAGCTCACAGAGGTAGCTGAGTGTAAGAACATGAAAAGAAGTTGTTACAACAGTAGTTTTCTTTCAAAGCTTGTAGTGGGAATGCTGTATAGCTGGAAATCAATTTTTGGAGACCACCAGGATGGTTCTGTACAGCTGGTTAAATGAAGAAGTGGACATTTTCTGCTTAAAGACAGCGAGACTACTCCCAGTCCCAGACACAGAAGTACAATTTCAGAGCATAGCATAGTTATTTCTCATTTTCGCTAATGAAAAAAACAGACTAATACAAATGGAGTTCTTGAAATAGTTCTTTTGATATCTTATTTTCTGATTTTTAATCAATTTCCAGAAGCATTGCCTTTCCTAAGCCAGCTCACAAAAGCCTGAGCAAAATTCAGTGACTGCAGAATGAGGACGGAATGCTTGAATATTCTACTCTTTCCCATTAAAAATTTAGTTTTGAAGACTTTCTTTCCTTTTATTGCCTTTTAAACCATCCACTTAGGATCAAGAGCTAAAACTCTGAATCTGATTCCTAATTATAGGAAACCAAGTCTTCACTTCAGCTGCTAAAAACCAGACATTTTCCTAAATGCAGAGAATTCAAAGCTCCATAGGCAGAGAAATTCAGTTCAGTTATTCTGCTACCTAAACAGATTGTAGAAGCCTCTTATTTAAAGGAAAATATTCAAATGCAGATGGCTAAGCAGCACCAGGTCTAAAATTTCAGTCCTTTATCTCCCTAAGCTTCCACCAACATCAAACAGAAGTCTGGCCCAATATGAATTACAAAAACTGGCCCTTCACGTTCATTAGGCCTGAAACCCAGTTACCTTTTAATCCAAACTTCTAGGCCAAGCTGCACATTTACTGAAGTGTCAGAAAATAAGCTATGCATTTTATACTGTTATACAAGCTGCAATAAGGTAAAAGATTCCAAGGAAGAACAGCCATTACATTTTAGGAGCCTTGAATTGAAGCAACAATCTCTAAAATATCAAAGATGTCATTGTCTGCAAGACTGGCATGTGTACATCAAGAAGCAACTCATCTTTCCTCAAAAGTAAATTTCATAACATTATTTCCAACCAGAGAAGTCTTTGTTATGTGAAAGGGGCCATTGAGTTCCTTAAGGGGAATGGTGGGAAAAAAATAAAGTTTCTTTTTTGGGGAGGGGTGGTGAGAAGAAATTAGATTTTGTAAATGGGTTTATTTTTACTAAGATCAGTGACATAATTGGTTTAGATTGATTAGAATGTGTATATATTTTAAAAAATGGCTGTAAGAATTTGTCAGTATGCAGGAAGAGGTGCAGTCTTGCACACAAGACCATCTTCCAATCAAACTTACTGTTTGAAGGAAATTTAGTGCTTGTCAAGGGCTTGGATTCTCAATCTTGCAGAGACTGCTGGAACTCATCTAGCTCTCAAATTGCTGCTCCTTTTTGTCCATTGTCAACCATATAGGCATGAACAGTACTGCTCAGGGAGGCTGAGATCAAGGGCGATTTTATGGCTCTGAGGACTCAGGTGAAGAGGACAGGGGCCTATGCAATAGTCTCAATCAAATCAAGGAGAAAAGCTACAGGAGGAACAGAAATATTCTGTTAGTCAACACATGGCTTTGAAGCTGGCAAAGAGCTTTGGCTTCTACAAACACACAATGATCTTCAGAGCAGCCTGCTGGCAAGTAAGAGATGTGATACCTGACAAAAATGGGGCAACAAATGAAAAAGGCAAGATGGGATAGTTTTCATGAATGGAGTTGTGAGAGAAATGGATACATGATTTTTAGGAAAAAGGGAAGAAAAATAATTGCATTCTACATAAAGAAACAAAACAAATACATGGAGCTTTCCAGTGGAATGATTGTCTGAAACAGGATCAGTAAAAAGTCAAAGAGGGAGATGTTGTTAATGAACGACTGTGGCAGCTATCCAAAAAGTAGATGGACAAAGCATTTTTCAGACAGTTGGAAGATGTTTCAGTCACATGTCTTGGTTCTCATAAAAGAATTTAACCACTTGGATATCTACTGAGTAGCCAACACTGTGCAGCACAAGCAATCCAGAAGGTTTCAAAAGTGCATTGGGAATTCCCCCCCCTCCCCCCAGAAAGTATGGGACAAGCTCTACTACATACAAAGAACTGGGTTAGGGATGTGACAGTCACTAACAACCTATGCTGTGGTAACCTGCAGATGGAAGAACTTAAAATCCTGAGGAAAATCAGGGAAGGAAGCAGCAGGAGAAAGACCCCGGACCTCAGAACAGAATTTTAGTCTATTCAGGGAACTGCTGGCAGGATTTCATAGAATATTGCAGAGGACAGAGGAACTCATGAGGTCTGATTGATCTTCAAGTATAATTGCTCCCTGAAGCACAAAGATGATCAAAAAAAGTGAGTCAAGTTTTGAATCAAATTATCTAAGTGCAAGAAAACAAGCAGCCATAGCAGAAAGTGTCCAGGCTGGATAAAGAACCCCGGATACAAGAAGAAAAGGTACAAATACAAGAAGAAAGGCTACAAGAAGTGGAGGCAGTGATATATTTATTACGGAGAAGATCTTTAGGAGCATTTGAAAGGCCAACACTTTACTGGAGTTAAAACTGGAAGGATAAGTGAGGGGCAATGGGAAAGTACCAGTGTACATTACAGCAAAAGGAAAGCCAAGAAAAGCTTTGCTCAGTACTCAGTGGGGTGGGTAGCCTAGTAATGAAGGAAAGACTGATGTACTTGGCCCTTTCCTTTGCCTGGAGGTCTGCAGTGGCAAGCCCTGCTACCAGATATCTTAAGTCTGAGTGCTTGGTAGCAGAGTTTGGGGAGGAAAGGTGTGATCAGAAGGAAAATGAGTCAGCAACTACTTAATAAGTTGAATATGTACAGGTCTGAAGCAGCTAACCAAACATCCAGTGGTGCAGAGTAACTTGGCTAAAGTCATCACAAGGCTGATCCACCAGCTTGGAAAGACTGTGGTGATCAGGAGACACTCTCAGAAGTAGAAAAAGAAACTAGGAAAAGACTATTCTCCATGCCCCAAAAGGGAAGAATGTGGGAAACTACAGTCAGGTAGCCACACCCCCATCCCTAAGAAGATCACAGAAGGCCTCAGCAAAGCCATTTCTAGGCACATGAAGGACATGAAAGCAGCCAGCACAGCTTTACCAAGCACAAATCCTGTATCTGACTAACCTTATCACTTTCTGTTATAAGATGACTGTGGATAAGGGGAAAGCAATTAGTTACTTTTTATTGCTTAATTTGACTATAAAAAATTATTTTGAAATTACCTCTTACAGTGTCCTTGTAGCAAAACTGAGGAGATATGGATTGGAGGGGCAGACTACAAGGTGGGGAGAAAACTGAGATCATCAGATTCAGAGAGTGATAGTCAACATTTCAATGTTTGTCTAGCAGTCAGCTATGAGTAGTGTTCCTCAAGCTTCAATGCTTGTCCCAACAAGGGACCAGTGTTCTTCACCAACACCATCTACAACCCAGATGACAGGATGATTACCTCATTACACCCTCATCAAGTTTGCAGGTGACACCGAAATGGTGAGAGCAACTGATATGCTGGAATGCAAAGCTGCAATTCACAGGAAACTCACACTGTAAAAATGGGTGAACAAGAACTTCATGAACAAAGGCAAAGTCCTCTGCCCAGGAACAGTCTATGCATCAGTATAAATCAGCTAGCCAGCAACTCTGCAGAAACAGTCAGGTTTACAGCCAAATGCAACTCAAACTCATCCTACCAGGAGTGAACGCTAACCATGTAAAGGGCAGCAAGAGCACAGATATGAATCTCCTCTGTTCAGTGCTTATGAAGCTGTTTCTAAAAAAGTGTTCAGTTCTGTGCCCAAAGTACAAAGAAAATATTGACTAATTGCAAAGAGACCAGAGAAGGGCAAAGATGGTTAGGCGATTCAGCTAACTTGGCAGAAAGATAGAGTGTTCTTTTTAACACTCCTACTTATCTAACTACACAGTAAAGCAATGTTTAAAAGCAGAGTCAAAAAGATGTAAAATGATTGAGACTTTGTCCAGGAAAAGTAAACATGTCTAAGAGCTAGGTGTTATTGCTTGTTGTTGTTTTTTTAAAAAAATCTCCTTCAGCAAATCACAGACTAGCAGATGCAGAATCTCACACACCTGCTTATCATAAAAATAGGTGCTAGCTATCAGCTCCATTTCTTTTTCATCTGTTTCCATGGTCATTTTAACAGACCTGAAGTTTGCCCAAAACATGAGGGAGGAGAATTTTTTTTCCTCAGAAATTGTATCTGTCTACACAGCTAATGAATTTGGTCCTTTTTTAAATTCCATTTCAACAGTTGTGTGAAGAATCCCCACTTAATGAAATGCACAAAAATAGGGAGCACCTCAGAGGAAAACAATTCTGGTTTTACTTCTAATGAATACTGTAAATTCTTGGTATAGCATTCATTTTGTTCAGCTTTTTATAGTTCTGAATTCTGTTATATAAAGTTACATGTATGTTACCGAATGAAAAGCATTCAGAAAACGTGGGCCGCTTCCTTTGAATAAATATAATTACATTACTGTTTGAGTTTCTTCACAATCTAAGTACATTTTGCAATAGTATGAATGCACTAAATTATACTCTAATAATGTCGGCATCTCACACCTTGATCAAATACATGCTAACAATGGCACTCATCACTTTTAGTCTACATGGAATTTTACTTGGTAATAAATTCTGCATGTTTTGCATATATTTAATGAGCAAATGCATTAATCATGCATGTTTATAAACCTAAACATCATTTCCCTATCTTTTTCACTCAATCCCTTACAATTTAAGGAATTTTTCTTGAGAAACAACCTAAACTGACAAATCAATAATCTCATATTTTGGTGATCAGTACAAATTTTCCCCCTCATAGTGGATATACCAGTAGAGTGATTGGCACTACTGATGTTAGAGAACAAAACAGAAATAGAAAAACAAAGAGAAGCAAATAGGAAGAAAACTAACAAGTTTCAGGTATGCATAATCCATCTCCAAATTTTGTTCAATTCCACTTATGTCTAGTGGACGTTTTTAGCTTAAAATATGCATTTCAAACCATCAAAAGATGATTAGAAAGTAATACATCAATAAGAAAAAGTCTCTTTTTTTTTTTTTTAACATAACCAATTTTTCTTCCCAATTTTATTGAAACAGAAACCTGCGGTTGGGGGAAAAAACAGCACAATACCGTGATCTGCCTTCAGATCACATAGTTCCAGCACATATAGAACTGAATTCAGCCATAGTAGCATCAAGTAATTAAAAATAGATAAATAACCTGTCAAAGTGAGTAGAATCAAAATAAATACTTCCATAATTATGCTCTCTAATCTCCAAATTTTCCTTAAGAAAAAGTTCTTCAAATTCCTGATTTCCAACTCAAATACCATCTTGTTTAAATCCCCCAATATTGTTTTAGGTTGCCATAATCTACATAGTTATTACAACAGCAGAGTCAGGACAGGTGTCTAACAGCAACCAAAATACTAGTGTTTACATACAAACCATTCATACATTTGAGCTTGTCTCAAACACCTTTACTCCCCCAAAGATAAATATCAGGATAACATTACCTATCAGTATCAAACCTACTTAGCATTAGGATCCATTTTCTATTTGCTCAATACTTGCAGATGTGTTCTTCAGCTTTGCTCATTTTTGAACTAGTCCATTTGTAAGCAATACTGTCTCAAAACTACCGCTCAATTTCTATCCTTGCATAAAGTATCAAATTACAGGTATTATTAAGTCTCCACAATCAAGCTGAGCATACATCAGTTTTCATAACATTCTAAAAGAGAAATTACCCAAGTCTTCTCACCCACATGATTTTCAGCACTTTTAATTTTCAGGTTTTTCATTCCAATTCAGCTACTGTCACTTCCACTTCCATAGCCTCTTTCATTAGCCAGTTTCCTTCCTGGTTCAATGTCACCACCAGCCTTAAAAAAAAAAAAAAANAAAACACCCACCCCAAAAAAAAAAAAAAAAAAAAAAAAAAAAAAAAAAAAAAGAACAATAATTTTTAAATTAAAACAAATTAATCTCAACCCAAAGCAACAAATTTAATTCTTGACACACTTTTCTCCTCCTCACTTTGCTTTGACCACATGGCTAAGGACACATAAAAGCATATTAAGTTCAGTAAAAAAAGAGGCCTCACAAAAGAGTTCTTATACCAATTTTTCATCATTTTAATTTTGGACATTGAGAACACAGGTTTTGATACCCTGGAATTCAAACAGCATAAAAAGCAAGCAAGAGAAGAAATCCAGAAGGCTCTTTTCTGGATTTCCTGAAGGTTTCCACAGCATGGACTTTTTCTACAAGTGGTCCCTCATTTCTCCGTAACAGCACATCTACACGCAGGTTTTACAGGAAGGACACTCTCAAAATTTCCTTTGGTTAATTTACTGCCAACCCATATGAACTTTTGGCCCGAAATCAGGCACAGAAACAGGTGTCCCAGGAATCCCCAGTACACCATTACACGAGAACCCAACCTCCACTATCCCCACTCCCATCTTCCCCCATTTTCAACTCAGGGCGTGCACATAAGCCATTAAACTTGCTCTGGAAAGGAGACGAGGAGGGCAGAAAGGGGAGACAGGCAACACTGTGTATCACCTAACCATCTCTCTTCCTTCTGCCCCAACAACTGCTGAGGGCCAGGGCACAGGGTCAGGGTATGTGTGCATACTTTGATGGGTTGGGTACAATTTTGGTGTCTGGTGGGGTTTCTCCCCCACCCTCTGGCATTTCATCATCACCAGTCAGCTGGAACTAGTTTCCACCAGCACAGGGCAGTTTGTACCCCCATTGGACACTACAGCAGCCCACTGCTACTCATAACTTGTGCTAGGATTGGGCAGTGGGGGGTGTACCCAGATCCCAATGAAGTAGAGAACCTCTCTAGCTGGCTTCTCTCTCAAAATACAGCTTACAAGCCTCTAATTTCCTAGTCTTCAGTCATAGGTGCTCAGCAGACTTCAAGCAGCATGCTTAATAATACATTTAATATTACATGTGAAGCTGCCCTAGATGTTTTCCAACATCTTTTAACTCACTATGCACCCTAGTTACCCTGCCCCTTCTTAGCTTTAAAGTAACTTCTGGTAAACTGTAAAAGCTTCTCCACCAATACCAAAATAGTGGTTTCCCGTACTACTAAGAAGTTCACCCACTTCCATTCCTGAAATAAGCATGTGCCTGTTGATAGGAGATTTAGATTTAGATTTACTAATGCGTCTGACTTTTAGGGCTGGCTTCTATTAGGATCAGCATGGGGAAGGAGAGTTAAGGTATAGATAAACAGCAGTGATGCTGGGACAGTATTTGGGATATTGGGGAACCTTATATCTCAAGCCAGCCTGTCACCCAAATTCATAATGAAACAAGACAATTAAACAGAGATCCCTGTAGCTAGACAAAGAAATGAAGACCTTAGCTTAGCCTCTTGTGTGCCTCCCTTACTTTAAGGGAAAACTTGAAAATATCCTCAGAATACCAGCAATGTTTTCCAACACTACCCAAGATTGTTATGTCCTTTCAGCCAAAAGTCTTTGATTCCTCACTCTGGGAAGATTCCTCACTCTGCATATTCAGTTCTCAATGTCCACAAAACAGTGCTTTCAATAGCTCAAACATGCTATTGCAAGGCATTGCATGATCCAAAATTTAAATTTGAACAGTTTCCTGTTTTCTATAAGATACTAGAGGAAAATGTAGTCTTTTTTTAAAAAAATTGGAAACGTATACTGACATATAAGTTACCTTTTTCTTTCCCCCCAAATCTGAATATTCTGCCAACTGTCAAGGATGATCAATGCAGAAGGAGACTTGCAAATTCAGGCATTGCCTGTAGACAAAGGAGGAGTGACCATGCATGATAGTCAGAGAATGACATATTGCCAAGAACAGAGGCAAAATAAGGAAATTTAATACATCTGAAAAGGCATAACATTTTCCTACATGGAAAAGTAAGTCTGAATGTGTTTGTGATCTGTGCATTGAATGGAAAGAACTCTGCCAGAAAAACTCTCACCTCTGATCTTATTTGCTTTCTCAGAGTAGAAGGAATGGAGTAGAAGAGATTACTATACTTATAACCAAAGGAAGAAAATATTTGTCACCTTTACAAAGATATTTAAAATTATTTAGACAATCAGTAATACTTGCTTCTCTGAATGACAGACTATCAGGGAACAAACTATTGTTCACAATACTGGAAGCACAGAGAAATGGTATAATTTTAAATAGTGTTTTCTGTCATGTTAAATTGTTTTCAAGGAGAGTCTTGTTGTGACTATTCTGAAGAATTTAGCACTTGCCCTAGATTTTAAAGCTTAGGGGATCTAGATCAAGTTCTACTATGTATTTGAGAGCACAGTTTTCCAGGTTTAACACCAGCGTAATTACAATAACTTTAGTTTTCTTCTTTTACATCAGTGACAGGGTGGGATGAGAGGGGAATCACACTGGGACAATGTGGTCCAGAAGTAAGATGGTCTAAAGGCAATCCATCCGTTGTGAGTGCTTTCCCAGGCAATAGAAAGATTAGAAGAAAAGTGCTCTGACCAGTAAGAGAATCAGATTTATTAATAGCTTTCATCGTAACAGCAGGATATGATTTCATTATTTGCCAGTTCAGAAAGAAGTATTTATGCCTGAAAAGAGACAGTGGCAGAGGTGCAAAAATCTTTGAAGTTCATTTTAGAAAGGTAAAATCTACTTCAAACTCATATTTATACACATAGCTGTGATGCAATTATGGTGGCAATGCAAAACACAACAAAAAAATAACAGGGACAGCAAAATCATCTATTGGAGTAAATATTCCATGAGTGTAGGATTTCCAAGCTGTCATTCATGCAAAAGAAACTTTTCCAGACCTTCACCATTGCTCAGGAATGAGCTTCCATTTCTGAGAAAGCAGAGGTTTGAGAAAACAAAGAAACACTGAAAAATAGCATGGTAACTGAATTTTTCCTTTAAAAAAAAAAATGCATGGACCACCTCTGTGGTATTGATTTAATATTTTTCATTTATGACTAAATACGTTCTTGATGTTCCCTTTTTCCATTTTTGTCAGTTTACATTTGCGAGCACAGAGGTTTTCATTTTATTGCTCACCAATTGAAAATTATTGACCTGGTACAACTGTGACAGTGACCTAGTCCTCTATCACATTTTTCAAACTTTTCACTCCACCAGTTTAAATGTATTACTTTCTCTTGTATCAGTTAAATGAAGACCCAATGAACAATTTGTCTAAAACTGTGGTCACTGAAAGTCTCTTTTTTTCTGTAGGGTTGCCTTAATTCTTGTGCTCTTTCACACACTGTGATACCCCATTGCAACACTGATAAAGTGTTTCACTTTGATTATTACATGACCACAGCAGAACTGTTGCGGGGTGGGAGAAGTAGGAAGAAACAAAGATGTATGAGAAACTTACACAATCTACCTGAAGATCAGCACCAATTCTAGCAAGCTTATTTTGGCTTAAAATCTTCTGGCAGAATTGGAAAGGCATGCCAGAGCTCTCACAATCATTGTGAATATAAATACTTTCAACTATCAGTTAACTTTTATCATTACAGGGTCAGACTAAAACAAGAGCAGTCAATAAAGCAGGAAGAGAAAACCTTAGAATGAAATCTGAAAGGAAACAAGTTTAGATAGGGAGCAAGAAAAGAGAACCCAGAATACAACTTTTATGTTAGTGCACAAGAACAAATTCATTCTTGAAAGAAAGTATTGCAGCAGATCAATCGGATTACCTGCAAGATAGGTCAAATAACTTAATAAACTCATAATCAACCTCTGTTCTCAGACAAAAAGCAAGTGACTAAGGCCACCCAGGTCTGAAACTAGTCTCGGTGACTCTGTTCAAAGGGCAGCAAGAACAGCCTGTTTTTCTGTTCCTTCCTTTTCTTGGTGTGAGATCTGATCTTCATCACTTTGATATGTTAGACTTCAAGCATTCGCCTAGTTCAAGGGAATCAGTGTTTTGAACCTGTGTAATCACCATAATACCAAAAAGACCATGATTGAATCAAGATGCCTGCAATTATGGGGTATTATTAACCTAAACTTCCTCTTGTATCCCAACATATGCCATAGGCATAACAAGACTCTCCCTTTGGAATGGTACTGCAAACAAGTTAGTTTGGAACCAGACATTGTGATCACAAGAAGCTAAAAAAAAAAAAAAAAAAGGAAAAAAGTGCAAGTAGTGGGTTCATACTTGAACACAAAACAATTTGAGAAGGAACTCTGTTCTGAGGACCAAAACAGAAATGCACAGGAAAAATAAGATCCCATGATCACAGCACTGAGCAACCTATTATAATGAACAACCAAGGAAACAAAATTAAGTTTACTATTAATTTTGTTGTTTGCGCTGGTATTGCAAAGTGTTAGAAATTTTGAATATTTGTAAGTCACATGGTTTCCAAGTGTTCCCTGTATTATTTTTAGAGAACAAGTTACGTTCACAAATATCAACACAAGTAGAAATTATTTCATCTATTTTAAAGTATGTTTTAGTTTTCTTTTTCCAACCTGGTATAATGTAAAATAATATGTTCCTATATATTTTCCCAGTGGACTGTGGTATAATTCTCACTCAGAAGGGATGATACATACAAAGCAAATGTTTAATCTCTCCTGGGTGAGAGGTCACTTTTATGGGAAATTCATTTCATAACAATCTCATATCTGTGATACTTAAGAATGATCTTCCAGGATCACAGAATGAAATAGAAATCTTCTTGGGAAATGATACTACATTTCTCCTTAAGATTTAGGTCATCTATGTTTTGAAGAACTATGTTTCTGTCAGAAAGTAAAGGTGTCCTTCGTGAATTGAAAAGGGCACAATAATAAAACTATCTGAACTGGGGAATGTGTGCAATAGGAAATAATTTCAGTAGGACACAATGGAACATAAATTGAAGGTTAGAAACGGAAACATTATAATAACTTCTCAAGAAAGGAAAAGGTACCAGATACATATCACAAATTATCCTATTATAATGAGGGAAAAGCTGGAGAAAGGAGAAAAGGAAAAAAGATTATATTTGGAATGTAAGAGAAACATTTCTGCAAATACCCTTCCTGTGACCTCTGAAAAATTTTCAGACCAATCTACTTTTTCTGCCACTTCACATCAATGAGAAGGCAGTGAGCCTCTACAAAGACTATACATTACTATTTTGAAATTCGGGATCACAAGACTGCTAATAATTCACAAGGATTCCAGTTAGGAAATCTCACAGATTTATTGCTTTTTTAATTGCTTTTATTTTAAAGGGGCTGATAATGAATTTCATACAGAAGCAGCAACTTAAAGGAACATGAAAGAACAGTTTACAAGAGGATTTAACCACCTTATACATGTAAGAGATGTATACATTAAGGGACTTCAGTAAGCTATATTCTTTTGATCCTTATTATCCTGTTATTTTTCACCTCAAATGACCCAAATCCAAGACTAACCAAAAGAAACCAAACAAAAAAAACCCAATATCATGTTCTGTTCTTGATCTGAATGTTCTAGCTTAGCTTTAGAATGAAGGTAGTAAAACAGAAACTTTTACCCAAAATATTTACTTACAAGCCAAATGTCACACTGTATTTTTCCCAGCTGAGAGTATTCTCCATATGAAACACCCACAAAAGTGTTAAAAAACCAAACCCTAGAAAAGGTAAAATGATCTGCATTTCAACATTAGATAATTGCAACATTCATCTTCTGTAAGATTCATATTTACAAAAACCTGATATTTTGTTGTTGAAGACTGTTGAGTAGGCAAGTAAACCAAGTACTGTATTTTCTGTTGAATACAGCCAATCTTTCATACTCAGATTTTTAGCTTCAAACTACCTTGGGGGCCAGCATACCTGGAACACATTCCATCATCTGTTACAAATGTCCTTCTCTAACTTAAATGGGTTATTTCGTAAACAATAGGTCCTAAATCCCAGAGAAGATGTAACTGTATCCAGAGTAGTATATCATAAACTATTATTAAAAAATGCAAGATATTTTCTCTCACTATGACAGTTAAAGCCATAAAAGGTCAATGCCAATAAATAATTTATTCATTATTCTTCCAAAAAGGACTTTTTTTAATGAAACACATATCAAGCATTAAATAACAGTTTTATCCTCATATCACCTGATCATGTTAATATTTTCAAACAGTAAGTTCCATCTGATACACATATATCTTTTCTATTAGTAGAAAGTAGACTGTTTTTTGCTGGCATGACATTTCCAGTTTATGTTGAATTATGAATTAGTTTTTGAGAATAATATAAATGTTTGAATAGAATAGAATCATTTAGGTTGGAAAAGATCCTTAAAATAGTGTCCAACCATAAACCTAACACTGCCAAGTCCACCACTAAACCATGTCCTTAAGTGCCGCATCTAAACATCTTTTAAATACCTCCAGGGATGGTGACTCCACCACTTCCCTGGGCAGCCTGTTCCAAGGCTTGATAACCATTTTGGTGAAGAAATTTTTCCTAGTATCCAATCTAAACCTCCCCTGGTGCAGCTTAAGGATGTTTCCTCTTGTCCTATCACTAGTTACTTGGGAGAAAAGACCAACCCCCACCTCACTACGACCTCCTTTCAAGTAGTTGTAGAGCACGATGAGGTCTCCCCTCAGCCTCCTCTTCTCCGAACTAAACAGTCCCAGTTCCCTCAGCCGCTCCTCATAAGACTTGTGCTCCAGACCCTTCACCAGCTTCGTTGCCCTTCTCTGGACACGCTCCAGCACCTCCATGTCCTTCTTGTAGTGAGGGGCCCAAAACTGAACACGGTATTCGAGGTGCAGCCTCACCAGTGCCAAGTACAGGGGTACGATCACTTCTCTACTCCTGCTGGCCACACTATTTCTGATATAGGCCAGGATGCTGTTGGCCTTCTTGGCCACCTGGACACACTGCTGGCTCCTGTTTAGCCGGCTGTCAACCAGCACCCCCAGGTCCTTCTCCTCTGGGCAGCTTTCCAGCCACTCTTCCCCAAGCCTGTAAGGTGGTTGTGACTCAAGTGCAGGACCCAGCACTTGGCCTTGTTGAATCTCATACACTTGGCCTCGTCCCATGGTCCAGCCTGTCCAGATCCTTCTGCAGAGCCTTCCTACCCTCAAGCAGATCAACACTTTGCCCAACTTGGTGTCATCTGCAAACGAATTGAGGGTGCACTTGATCCCCTCGTCCAGATCATTCATAAAATTATTAAACAGAACTGGACCCAAAACTGAGGCCTGGGGAACACCACTTGTGACTGACTGCCAACTGGATTTAACTCCTTTCACCACAACTCTTTGGGCCCAGCCATGCAGCCAGATTTTTACCCAGCAAAGAGTTTGCCCATCCAAGCCATGAGCAGCTAATTTCTCCAGGAGAATGCTATGGGAAATGGTGTCAAAGTGAGACAAGGGAATTTTAGTAGTTGAACTTTAATAGTAGTTAAAGGATTGAAACAGTAGGTAAAAGTTTGAGACCTCGTTAACTATTGTGTATAAATTAGCTGTAGCTTCTCACAAGGCCAGCACAACTACTGTGTAAATTAATTGGCGCCTTACAAGGACAGTACCTGATAAGAAGTAAGAACTTCTCCTAAGAAACCAACTAAAACAGACCCTGTTGTTTGAGCAAGAGTCAAGGAAGAACTGAGCCTGCGCAAGAACAAAAGGTTACTAGCGGTGACGAAGAGGAACCACTAGCCTTCATCCCCATGACCCCTGACGAACACCACCAGGAGGCAATGTGGAAGCACAGATGGGAGGGGTTCCTGGAAATGACTTCTTGGAACTCATTTTAATACAAAGCAGGGACAGGTCATGCATATGTATAGGCATATCATGCATATGCAACACTTTGCTGTATATATTTACAGTGAGTGCCGCGTTGGGGCGTGCACGATTTTGGTGGGACTACCCCCCGTGCCGCCCAGCGCTGAATAAACATACCTACTTTACAATCTTATAGATTGTGGAGTCTGTTTTCCGCAAGTCAAAAGGCTTTACTGCAGTTCAGGTAAACAACACCCACAGCCTTTCCATCATCCACTAAACAGGTCATAGAAATACATTTGTCAGGGGGATCAGATCCATAGCTTTACACTAACAGATGACTAGTTTTTAGGCATATTTTTTGTTGGTGTACTCCATACAGTCAACGGAATTGTTCCAATTTATGTTCTCCAAAAAAATTGGTCCATGGCTGCTATATGACTGAAGAAAATAGAAGTTAAGTTTGACAAAGTTTTCATATCTTTAGCTGAATAAAGTTTCCAAGTCTGAAAAAAGCCTTGAAGATTGTTTTGGGTTTAAAGATTACTTTCTGGGAATGTATTTGATGGATAACTATATTCAGAATTAACTTTTTAAACAAAGCTTATTTCATCAAGATAGTTCTAATCCATAGCTAATTCTCATAGGAGTCTCTTAATAGAGTACCATTAAAAATGTTATATGCAGAAGTGGAGCTGCACATGTAAGGCATTAGCCCCATCAGAGATTTTGTAGTGGATCTGATGCATTTTGAAGAATGGCAGAGTCCAATAACTGAGTGAGGTGGTCCTTTAAGCTGCAGAACAACTCTTTGCATAAGGGATCTTTTACATCAGTTTAAGCTAGTAGTTGTTTGAGGTAGCAGAAGACCATTTTAAACAGCAAGTACTGTGGTGGGTTTACCTTGGGTGGCTGCCAGTTACCCACCCAGCTGCTCTCTCATTCCCCCTCTTCAGCAGGACAAGGGGAGAGAATGGGATGGAAAAGCTCGTGGGCTGACATAAAGAGAAGGAGATCCCTTACCAATTACCATCAAAGGCAAAACAGACTTGACCTGGGGAAAATTTAATTTCTTGCCAGTTAAAGTAGAGTTGGGTTAAGAAATAAAGACAAAAACTAAAACACTTTTCCCCCCCATGCTCCCCTCTTCCCAGGCTCAGCTTCACTCCTTCATGCCCAGCTCTCCTACCTCCTTTCCCCCAAACAGAGGGATGGGGACTGGGGATTGTGGTCAGTCCGTAACAGCTCCTCCCTGCCCCTCCTTCCTCCGCACACGTTTCCCTGCTCCAGCCTGGGGCCTTCCCCGGGGCGGCAGGGACACCCCTGCCCCACCGGGGTCTCTCCCGGGGCTGCAGGGGCGTCTCTGCGGGGGCGCCCGGAATCCCTCCTCCCCTCCTCCTGCTCTCCCCTTGGGGCTCGCAGGGCTGGTTCTCTCACTGTGAACAGAAAAATAGCATAAGGAAAGAAGCTCTTACTATAAATAGTTGAGCAGAACATAAGGGCGAACAGGAGTGACACTAAAGGCGGAGATGTTAGTTAACTTCTTCACATACTTATTGAAGAGTCTGAGAAAGATCAGAGGTTGTCTGAGAAGTAACTGGAAGTGAATAGCTGCACAGTTGGGCAGTGGGACAAAGAATGATTTTGGGACAGGAGTTGAAGTGACACATTGTTTAATTAATGGCTTAAAGAAAAGACATCATTGCAGTTCTTTGCATAGTAAAGTAAATAAATAAATTTTAGTTGCAGCACTTGCATAAACTGTAAAAATGATTATTCCTATGCATACAATTTGAACATGTGTTCAGGAAGGATAAATTATGTTTTGAAGTTACAGACCGGTCAAGAGATTAGAATCTAAGATTCAACTGTTGTGGATATTGACAACAGGTACATTTACAAGGATTAATATTTTGCAAAACTATGGACTTACACAGACCATGTCTTTTTGTAGTATACCTACATACTCTTGCAGACAGATCTACATACACTGTGTTTCAAATGGGAAGCTATGAAGAAACAACTCAAGTACATCTCCACACTGAACTACAGGTTTACCATATAGCCTGAACTTTGAACTACAAGTGACTCTGAAGGCATGCTGGATGAATGCAAGTTTGTCTGTAAAAGAGTATAATGATTTATAATCACAAGAGTCACTGCAGTCTGGCTCGAGTCCAACAACACATTGTCTCATGTCTGTGGGAACTCAGACATCCCACAGAGCCAGATGCAGGTGGCACTTTTTAACAGTTAATAAATCCACACTGGTGATCAGCAGCAACAATCTGCAAAGCCTGGTGTTTGATAAGATGACCAAGAAAGGAACATCAATTATTTCATACAAAGGGAAGAGTTTGAGACCACAGAATTGCAGAAGATAACTTCAGCCCATTCACAGATTTTTTTTTTTTTAAAAACATACATACAGTCATGCAAAACTTTTGATTACTAGAGAGTTGCTTAAGCCCATCTGCAATTAGAGGTCAAGAGGAGACCTGACTTGAAATGAGAAGACCCTTCAGCTGAAATTAAAAAAAAATTATAAAATAGCTCTCAGTTCAAATGAACCAGTTTTGAAATAAAAGTCCTTAAATGAAGCCATGCTGTCTTTCCTCCTTTTTCCCTACAACCTCTCAGGAGTTTATTCAGTTTATCCATGTTATTGTGGTTTAGAATCATAGAATCATAGAATCATTAAGGTTGGAAAAGACCTCTAAGGTCATCGAGTCCAACCGTCAACCCAACACCACCA
>VZTQ01007896.1:27148-131359 GCA_013400755.1 Pelecanoides urinatrix
GTGAGCGCCCTCAAGATGAACCTTTCCATAATCTTCCCTGGCACCGAGGTCAGGCTGACCGGCCTGTAGTTCCCCGGATCCTCCTTCCGGCCGTTCTTGTAGATGGGCGTCACATTGGCAAGCCTCCAGTCATCCGGGACCTCCCCTGTTAACCAGGACTGCTGGTAAATGATGGAGAGTGGCTTGGCTTGGTTTAACCCCAATAGGCAGCTGAACACCACACAAGCACTAGCTTACTCCCTTACAGTGGGATGGGGAAGAGAAACAGAAGGGTAAAAGTGTGAAGACTCGTGGACTAAAATAAAAAGGTAAAGCAAAAGCTGCATGCACAAGCAAAGCAAAATAAGGAATTAATTCACTGCTTCCCATTGATAGGCAGAAAAAAATATTATGCTGAGCCATTTAGCATCATGATCTCTCACTGTAGCTTCAGAGAGTCAAATGTGCAAGACTGACAGTAGACATGTTTGGGAAAAGGTCATCATGTCTCACAAAAGCATCAAAACAGTTTGCCTAATCTTATTTACAACCAACTCAAGATTGCTTTGCCAGTTAGTGTAGCTTGAATATCCATTTGTCATTTGTTAGAAGTACTTCATCCTAGCATTTTCCTTGCATTACGGTTCTACCAACCAGCTCTCCTACTAACATGAAAGGACAAATTTTGAATCAAATATACAGGATTGAGTCTACATTTAGCTTAATACATATTTAAACCTATAATAATGGACAACACAAAAGAAATCAATTTGTACAAGAATTACAACTTGAATCCTGTACCTGTCCAGTATTTTACTTCAGGTAAAATTTAATCATTGCAAATGCCCAGTGAAAATAGGATTCTGGAATTAGCAGGTAGAGGCCAAAAAGGACAACAGTCACTTAACTGTTTCCATTCCTGCTTTGACATTAAATTAACACAGTATTAGTAATAGAGTCTCCCGAGTCCTTATTAATATAAGTTAGCTTAAGTCAAACACACCACTTTTTTCCTCCAACATTGGGAATGCCACTTGCATTTCCCATATTTTCACAGCTTTTACTACCATTAGTTTCCAAATTGAAGCAGAAGAGATTGCAGTTCTATGAAGATTTACATTTTAATTGTTTAACCCTCTTCTAAAAGTGACATAAGTAACAGAAATAAGGAACCCTGAAAACAGAAAAAATTCTTCCAAATGAATTGATATTATCATAAGCAGCCAAGCAAATATTTTGAGTGTTCTAGCAGCATATTCCTTCATTCTGATGTTATTACTTCAGGACAGTTAAATCAGCTACTTTATCTCTGAAGTCTGCTTCTGGTTTATTTTATTGAAAATAAGTGTTCTCATCAATACAACCATGGACTCAGCAAAACACTTATGCAGCGGGTTACTAGATCTCTCAGAACATCTTTTCAAGTATCAAATTCTATTTAGAATCACCAAAGGTGATAAATATTTCGGTGGGATCTTTATGTTTATGCTCTTGAGAATGTCTGGTGTCGGAACAGAGCATACTCTAATATACTCAGTTATGTATGAGTGCGCCTCACACAGCCCTTCCTCGCCCTGTAGTTCATGTCTTCCTTTCTCTGTCAGTAACGTCTTTATGGAGAGCATTCCCCATTGCGATCCAGGCAAGTCATGTTACTTTTCTCACTTCTGTTTCAAAATATTAACTTGGTAAACAGAGTACAGGATTGATAGCATGAATGAAGGCTGTAAAAGTTATTGCAAAACACTGAAGAACTTGAGACTTACAAGATAAAGATGGGTTTCTTGTTGTTTAAAGCTTTACAGGAGAAAAGGCAAGGACTATTTTACCCCCAGTGTTGCAGTCTTTACTTACAGAATCAGTCTTTATCTCTGTAAGAAGTCTCGGTTTAGTTGTGTTCCTAAGATTTACCAGTGTGTCACAAGATAAGGCTCTATGACAATTGACATTATGCAATTCCACTAAAAATTACCGTGGAAGCTTAAATTGTACTATGAGGAATTCTGGAATTCTGTTTTTATGTACTCTTTCAGTAGAATACCAATTAATATCATTGCTAAAAGTTTCTTACTGAAGAACACAGACCCTGAAATTATCAGGTCAAACATGGTCACCCACACTTCAAAGAAAAAAAGATTTGAAGCTCCCAGTGGTGCTGGAAAATGTTAAGTGTACTGACTATGTAACTTTAATATTATAGTCCTTGTGTCCTCTAAAACTAATTAATAGGGGTTGAAAGCAGTTTACTGAGACCATATATGGTACAATTCAATCTAATAAACTGTTCTTTATAATAATCTTTTTTCACTTTAAAGACTGATGGGCTGTTTTTCTTCCACTGATCAAGTCTAGAAAATAATCAGCTGTGAACAGCATTTTCTTACAAGTCATGCAGTATTGACAGTTTGATAAAAGGTAACTGTTTCATTATTCTAAAAATAACAATTTAGCTTAAATCAAGCTTCTTCTTTCTGTAAGCAAGGAGAAGTACTAAACCAGACTCAGCCTTGATGATCACAGATTCTAAAATCATTCACATAACTTGCCTAGATGACTGAACCTGTATGTAATAAGAAATGCAGTCTTAATGCTTGTATACCTGCCATATTAACTTATTCCTCTCTTCTCATTGTGTTCAAGGCTAGCACAGTTGCTAAGGTGAATGGCAAGTATTTAACATTAAGAACAGCCCTTTGTAAAACATTCAATAAATACCTGTGGTTTCCTTTAGCACACTGAGGACAACAGGAACTGGAAGGTATTAATCTGATGCTGTAAACAGATGCCTTTAACACAATAAATCTATTGCCTGGTAACATTTGGGTTGGTGCTATGGGTATTGCCTGTTTTATTTTACCTCAATTTGTATTGCATTATTTAAGAAGGGAGAGGAGTCCCAATGGACCCGTTGGAAAGAGAGGAAGGCTGTTCCTGGGGAACTTATAAGTATACACAGGGAGAGATATTTAGATGGCAGGGTATATTACCTACAAGGAGCTGGAGAGATAGAAATACCTAGAAAATCCACAGCCATGTCTCAGAGGCAACTGATAATTTTCTAGGGACTTAAAGGAAATTTTTCACTTCGCTGCAGATCAAGAAGTTAATGCATAGCCTAAAACCAAGCCTGAAACTAGCGACTCACCTGTAAAGGCAGAGTGAGCAGATAAAAATGATTATTTGACTTCTGAATTTCTGTTCTCTCTGACCCAATCACGGAGTTGCCTCCATTTAAAAAGTATTAGAGTTCTTTTGAGCTGAATTACATTAATCTTGAAAGCCCTTCAGTCTCCTTTGGGGAGTTTATAATAAAGAGGTTAATACAGGTATTCTGTAAAGCTCTGACCAAGCTATGGCCCCACACTACTTTGTTAGCATCTCATGACAGAAGAAAACTCATCTGGACTTTCTTCACTGAATTATATGTTGTCATCAAATTGGGAATAAAGACTTTGTTCAAAAGTCAAACAGAACTGGTAAAGAAGTCAATGGAGAAAGAGACACTGAGAACAGTTAGAAAGCCTAGAGCCAATTTTGCAATTAGTCAAAGTACAAATTTTTGCTTGAATAACCCTCAGTCCACAACCCATATAGTTACAAAACTTTTACCAGAACAATGCCCTAGCAGAGGCCATTAGCAAGGTGGTAGGGACAGTTTCAAATTTACCCAAACATGAATTAGTTCCTTAATACAAGTGTAAAGAATAATAATAAAAATAAAACCCAAACCTTAAGAACTGCATTTCTATCCCCAGAGAAAGCTCTCACACAGATAGCATCCTGTTTAGGATCCCAGGAAGGCAATAGCACCTGCGTAATTTCTGTAATGCTCTAGTGACTGCTTTAGCTAGGAAAAAAAAGCTTCCTGTAAACTCTGTTAACTACTGCATTGAACTTTAATAGGTCCTTTCCAGTCCCACCCTCTGAAGGGAAAAGCCAGCAGAGTGTGCATCACTGCGTAGGGGCCGTAGAACCACATGCTTGAGCCCATCAAAGCCAGAAAAGAAAAAAGAGCAACCGTGCAACACCTTCACTGCAGAAAGTCAGGACACCAAACTTACAAAGCATTAAGTTGTGCAGGTACAGGCAGAAACATACATGGGATACCTGTAAAATTTGAGGGACAAAAGGCAGTAGGCTACTGTCATTTTCATCTGACCACCTCCAACCCAGATTTTTACACCGTTAACCATAACAGATTCCCAGCTGCTGGGTTCCTGAATTTAAAGCCGTCTCCACTTCTAATGAAATAAGAATCTTGAAAAGCACTAGAAAGGTGACACTGACCTTTAGAGACCTGTTGCAACTTTTAATTTTTCTTCCACAGCAGGAAAAACACAAAAACATTTGCACTCATATCCTTTTACTGCAAAGTAGTCATAACAAGTGTCACCCAAGATGATAGGGAAGTTTGAGAAGGAGACAGATCACCTTCTGAGCAAGCCCAAACCTATATTTGGTAGTAATCACTTAGTCTCTCCAGGCAGGTTTAGCCTTCAGACATCTGAAGTGAAAACACTTGCTAGTTAGCAAGTGATCCAAGCGAGTTTGTTTTAAAATGTAGAGACCTGGTCACATAAAACTGCCATCAGAAATATTGTTACAATGTGCATAAAGAAGCATCACCTTGAGTAATTGAATTAGGCTCTTTCCATTAGGTGTTTGTATTGGACATAGAACCACTGGTGAATGAGAACCTTATTTTTGCATTGCAACAACTCACTTCATTATGTTTCTTACACAAGCTACACACAGTGAGAGAACATGAGGAAATTCAAGATTGACCCAGGGATGGGCAGATCAAGGACAAAGTTTAAATTTAAAAATAGTTGAAGGACTAAACACTTGGCCTGACCTTCTGCTATCCTGCATATGTTCTTAACAAAGTATTCTTATTCACCCAGCTGCCATTAAGGAGCATTTTCTACTGAACTTGTGTGGAACAATGGTGACTGAGTGAATGATTATGTTAATCATACATCAGTATTCCCAACAAATATTATACGGCATAAATCCCAGGCTCCTTCCCATTGAGAAGGCACTACTGCAAAAATGAGTCACAGTCAACTACCAACTGTTTCAAACATTACTTGTATTCTACATTTGAACTCTAATTAAATTGCCTTGAACTTGCATTAAAAAAAGTATTTTCAAAATACTGTTATGACTATTTACAACATTGACAGTTCTTTACTTAGCATATACTGCGCTTCTATAATAAACCCTGTTTTAACAGAGCTGTACAAATTATGAGAATGACAAAACTGCTGGACTACAAGCAGTTATAATACTTTAATCCTTCAGTGTGACACTGCAGGAGTGAAAAAAATATGGGTTTGTTTCAGTGACTGCTTGGCTGTCATACAGAGTAGCATTCCACACACCTCCCTGTCCCCAGCATTTGAAATTCTGAAACCGGAATCTAAGGTCATGGTATGAATGATGTAGAAGATGCTAACGGATTTTTTTTTTTTTCCCTCCCCTGGGAGCAGAATTGAATGAGCAAGGGGAGAGGCTAGCAGAACAAAGACTGTAAGTATTTAGGGTTCCAGCCAAGAGCCTGTGCCCACAGTGTGAGATCCAGCAGAATCATGCTAGATGAACTCTGATAAGCAATAGTAAATATCATAATGAATATCCATTAAAAAACAGTCCTGCTATCTCATGAGAACCATCTGATACCGTGTCATGACAGCCTATTAATGAAGGATAAGACATTGACTTGAATTACCTTAAGCCCTCAATGTTTAAGTAGTGTTATTTTTTCCTTTGTGCAACTAGGCTTGAAGCTGTCTTTGGCCAATTCTGATCTAAGATTATGGGTAGCATTAAATCTGTTTAGGGTGCACTCTGAACACATTAACCTCAATTCAGTTATATTTAGACTAACTTGTAGTTGCAGAAGATTACCTTGCAGCAAGCTTAACAAGCAGATAAAATTTGGTCATGGTACAGATAAGAGGCAGCTAAAATAATGCAATATGTCTTCATATTAATGTTTTTCATAACACAGCATGACCTTCTGAATTCCTCTATAATGTACAATTTCTGGTATCTGCAACAAAATCCATAGTGTAAGTATCCAGGACCATGGCAAGAAAGATTGCTTTGGACTGGGCTACTATGCATGTGGGAGGAAGGCTTGTGTGAACACCCAGCTGTCTACTCAAAAAAAAACAGGTTCAGCAGGAAGGAGGACATGCAAGTAGAAACTTCCACACTTAGAGTTCCGGCTATATTGCTATATCTGGCTGGATTGCTAACTCATCCTGTGGCAAAGAATAGGGTTTTTTTCCTTGTGTTTATTCCTTTTTTTCTTGTATGTTGAACTGATTTGAATAGATTTCTTATATTAGCTAAGATATTACTGCGTGAATACTCACTAATCTCTAATTAGCATTTTTAAATCCTTACATTTTGAATTAAACATGTGTGAAGTCTAATCTCTGTAACTCAATTAGAATCACTTATTTAATACATTTCGTGCTAATGAGTGTGTTGTTCTAAAATTGTTTATCATAGGATATTTCACAGAAGAATGATTGAGATGATAAAAAGTATTGGCAATATATATTTAGAAGACTTTTTTAGCAGCAAGGTGGTTTTGGCTTTTTTAAAAAAAAATTTCCTCCAATTTGATATAAAACCAACATTAGCCCCAGTTTTAGCAACCTAGCATTTTATCCAAATAGCTCATTATGAAAAAAGACTGATAGACCTCTATCTGCAATAGAGGGCATTCTGCCACAAAATTGTGTCTGTGACATTTCTGTTTATTAAAAAAAATGAAAATTCTTACTCCCTTTTCTCAACTAATATAAATTTTTAAAACAATGAGGAGTCTGCACACTGATGTAAATCTCACTGTACAGATTGGTAGAGTTGTGCTCACTTCCTGCTTTTAAAGATAATGAAAATTTGGACAAATAACAAGAAGTTTCTCTATAAAGGTCCTTTTACATAAGCAAACCACCAAAGCCCAAACCAGTACAACTCTGTATTTAACATCCAACTAAGATAATGCAGATATATTGAATCCAGAAAGAGCAAAGTCAGAGCCAGATCTGGTGTCCACATTTCCTAGACAGGTCAGATCAATCTGTACTCCTGTGCCTTACCACGGTTGCTATTTACATTTTAGACTTAAGCTGAGGACTGAGAAAAATTAAAGCAACTGTTGTGCAGCTATTTGCCAGGAAAACTCAAGAAAGACAAATAAGTTTAAGATGCCTAGGTGCTCTGGTTGGTACCTTGTCTTTTGACCAGTGCAGGAATATACAAAGGAGGACATGCCTGCAGCTTGAACAGCTGTGCCAGAGAGGCTCAACCATTTAGGTCATTTCTTTGTCACTGGGAAGAGTCCAATTTCTCAACTGTGTATTTTGGGAGCATAATGAAGGTGATAAGGGTAGGCTGTTTATTCAGCTGTTAGATCTTGCAATTGGGTAGCCCTGTAATACATTGCCAGCAACTGGCCATACGCTGCGTACTGAATTTGCAAGGCCTCAGGACTGAGCTTTGTCACAATTGCTTTTTCTTGACCTGCCTGAAGCATTTTTTCACTTGGCTTACCTATGACTTTTTTTTTTTTTAATTAATCAGGTGTCTATTGCTGATTTGTTTTGCTGTTTGTCTTTATATTGTACAATCACTTCTTTATATAGATAATAGTAACAAACATTTATTCTTTGCAAATATCTCATTCTACAACTTACATAACAATGTAGTGCAAAGAAAAGAGGCCTGGTATGACAGCAGAGACAGTGCTGTCTCCTTGACAAGTGGAGACAGGATGAGGTGTAGGTATATGTCTTGTACAGGCATGGGATGATGAGGAATGAGGCATGTGCTTGGCACTGGAAACCCCACAGCTATAAACAACTCTGTAGTCAGTTTAGGAAATGCAGACTGGATCTGGACAAAACTGGGATCTCTCATCAGATACCCCAGCCCGCAAGAAGAAATGGATTACTAGGAACTCTAATTACAATTCCCATGAGACATCACTATAGCTCAGGAGACAGAGATTAGCTTCAAACTAACCTGTATTCAATCTTCAGACTAATCTGTATCTATTCAAGTGGAAATAAAATGTCTCAGTCTCTTTAAATCAGTCTGTTTGTTCACCAATTTCTGCTCTAGAAAAAAAAGTATTCTTATTTTTTTCCCCAAAATTATATGACTTCCCCTGCGCAGAGGGCCTGAGGAAGACCGATTGATTAGTTGGAATCAGCTCTAATAGCAAGTCTTGAAAAACCATAATGAAAACAACTATATCATAATGCAACAACTTTCATCAGCCTGCAAAGTGTTTGTTTGTTTGTTTGTTTTAAAGAGACCTTACAATAATGACCAGTATTTGAATGTAATGTGGAAGATAGAATTTTGATGGCAGAAAATAGTTGAAGTGTTCTTGCTTTTATATTAACTAGGTTTGAGGACAGTGATGAACACTTTTTCCCCCCCCCATTTTAAACCTAACAACCAACCTGAAGTGTTAAGCAAGGAATGTCCAAAGCTTCTGGTCCTCAAAACAGTATTTTGAAGATTTCTTATGATAACTGCCCACCTTCACAGTGCACACTGTAGATCTCTCTAAAGCAATTCCCTGTCCATCCTACTAAGTCATCCCACCTCCAGAAATTTGACCTCAAATTCTACGTGGACTGTCTCATCCTCTCAAGTCTTACCAAGCATGTCCTGCTTCATGCAGAATATGCCAAGTGTGCTCAGACATCCCATTTCCTGGGTTTCCTACATGCCTATTAAACATTAACAAGGCTCCACCATTAGTTCTTGCACCGCCGCTCCTTTCTTGCAGTCTTTATTCTGCTTCTGGCTCATGAGAAGCAAGTTGCGATTTCATCTAAACTACCTTATACACAGCTCAGGAAATCTACAGGCATAAATATGCAGCCCAGAACAAGCCTATCCTGCTACAGCTGGGTGTCTTCACCTATCTTTGCTGTTGATCAGTTTATAACACTTCAGCGTGTATAAAACAGCCAAAGAAGATAAAGGGACGTTCTGTTGGTGAATGAGGTTAAGCACTGAGTTAGATAGGAGGAAGTTGAAATGCATTTTTCCAGTCTTTTTTTTTTTTTTTTTGGTACAATGTCATGATATTGCTTGCATAAGGGAGTTTTGAAAATGTCCAGAAGACAAATTCTTTCGAGAACAGTGACTGAAGAAAAAAGTTTTTTTGTAATTAACATTTTAAGGTTCAAAACAGTTCTTATTTATACTTCTTGTATTGAAAGCACTATTTTTCATTTATTATAAGGGTTGGGTTATTCCCCTCCTCCCCCCAATCCCAAGAAAAAGTTATAGCTTTTTTAGTTCAATGTTTTCTATAATTAAAAAATGACAACTAGAAGTATCTTGAGTGAAAATATTTCCATTAATATTTCAGCTAACCCTCACAGCAAGGCATACCTGTTAAGAACTACATGAAAAGGTCATTAAAAATGCTTGCAATGTAATGGTTTTCTGATAACAGTAAGTGTGAACATTATCTTGGAATTCATTTTATGCATTTCTTGAAATCTATATATGGAACAGTGGGAGGATGCCTTTCCAGCAATTAAAAAGTCAGCCCTTCTACTACATTGTACATATGCAGTTGCCTTTCTAGTTCCATTCCAGTTGGAATTAAATTGGTTAACACCTCAAGATTTCCTGAATTTAAGATAGAGCCTTTTGTACATTAAGTTCTCTGAAGCACAGGAGATGTTGCATTTTTTCCTGCTCCTGCAGAATGTGGCTACCTTTGATGAGGATTGACATGCAAACATCAGTACACAAGTAAATGTCACCAATCTGTATGTTGAGCAATTCAATCCAAGAAGTTTTTAGAAAATTAACATAGACTAAGCAGTTCCAAAATCAATAAGGAGAGGAAAGAAAAAAGAAAAAAGCCATAGAAAGTGTGAAGGCCCCAAGAGGCTTGCCCACATTTTCTGTGGGGAAGAGAGGCATACAAGTGACAAATGGCAATATAAACCAGACACAGGCATACAATATCTTGTCAGCTCTGATTGCAGCTGAATTCATCAGGATTGATTCAAGTACAGGGTATGTTACTGAAGGTATGTCAAAGTCAAACTAGACAAAAACATGGAAATTAATATTTCAATAGGCTTAATATCAGTTTCCTAAAGATTTTCACAAGAAAAAGTCCTAAAGTTCATCCAAAGACTTGCTAGAAATTTGTAAACCCATCCTCCTCCTATCTGCAGTGAACTTGCAGAATTTAACTAACAAAAGCCCCTTTATTCTCTGTGTGAGGTCTGCATATTTTGGAAGATTTCATGCAACTCTTTAAAAACTTTGAAAATCAAGTCATAAACTATATGTCCAGACAATACTGAAATCAATATCAGAAGACAATTTCTGCCAATATTTATTTATGCAATATAATTTAAGTTCAATTTTTGTACAAATTCCAGGTAAGATTAGCTAGTTTAGAACATTATCTGCTTTGAGAATAATGGTCAGAGACTGCTTCTTTTCTTTAGATAGGAAGCAATGTTTTGAAAGAAATATTTGTGAAAACAATGTCAAGAAACATTATAATTATGTAAGCCCATAGTATATTGCCAGAAAAACGTGAATGGATATAAAATGCAGTCCTATGACACAAAGATACATTGCATTTGGTTTGCTCTTAGGAATCCTGTGCCTCTTTCAATTTAGTTAATTGGAATTAAGCATGCTATTATGAAAGCAATTTACTCTGAAGTGGGATTATTTAAGTGTCATGGGCCATCAGCACCTCTAAAATGGTCTATCAAGTTATTAAGAATCCACCAGAGATTAGGCCCCATGGCATAATATTACAGGGTTTCTTAGTTGTAAAAATTAGAAACTAAGGATTTCCATTTTCAGTTTTGGAGAGACACAACACTAAGTTTTATTTTCTTCAGAATGAAGTTGTTTGCAGAATGATATCTTTATTTAGGAAGCAATCAAAAAAGATAAGATGAGACAAGAATCAGAAAATTTTCAATGATCTAGTCATAACTCTGGATAAGACTGCTAACTCTGGCTGAGCATATACTCTGCCCCATCATCCAGATCATTAATGAAGACATTGAACAGGACTGGACCTAGTATCTACCCCTTGGGATACACTGCTAATTACTGTCCTCCAACTTTTCCTCCCTTTGGTATGGTTGCTATCCAGAAAGTTACTTGGGGTAACTTCTCTGACTAGAGCTTATTATCCTTTACTATGCCAGTTGTCCAGATTCACAAGCTGAATGTATGGAACCTGTATGTTTATCTGAAGTCAGATAATTGATTTCCACCTATACCCAATCCTATTTGTTTCAAAGTTGTAAAATAATTCTGCATTTCTTTAAAAGCTCACTGAAATTTAAAACAAAACAAAATACACCCACACAAACAACACATCACAATTCCCCTCCCCCAACACCTTTTATTAATTTCAATAAACTTTTATAAGATCCCATCTTTGTACATTTAAAGCAGTGGGGTTTTTTTGTAGCTAAGAAACAGGTATACTGTCCTTTCTCATAACAATTAACTTCCTCCCCTTCCCTATTTAACTGCGTACCATCATTCAGTCCTCAAAGAAGTTATCCTTTCCCATCCCACTTCCTCCTAAGCAACTTTTGCTAGCTGTTGGGAATTAATCTGAGAAAAGAAGCCATAGCTATCTCATCAGATGCTCCCTACCACCTGCCAACACTCCAACAGTCTGTAGGACCTCAGGTGAAAAAAACAAAACAACATGGTCTCCTGCCAGAATTCAAGCCTTCTAGCAAAGCAAAGCTAATACATCAGCTGGCCTGTCACCTAATAAATGTCTCACCAATTGTTAAAAGCATATACTCTAAGAACACTTACAAATATACTAGCAGTACTGATTCTAAAGCTCTTTTACATATCTGGAGCCCTCATGAAGAATTAAGTTTTGTAAGAAAGTGTCTAGCCCCATCCCCTATTGTTCCTGCTAGATCAGGACCTTTTTAGTCACATTCCTATCAAACAAAAGCCCCTTTGGTGACACCAGTCAGCAAGAGCCATACACATGGATATCATATTACAAGTATAATGTGAATTTCAGAACACTAAGCTTCCTTTTTTACTATTGGCTATTTACTGATGGCTATTAAGTAAAAGGATCAGCAGACACCATATGAACACTGGCTGAAGTGTTTGTATAGTCATAAGCAAAATAGTACTCAAAGTGAGGTGAAAAACTGTAACTATTAATATATATCTCACTGAGAAACCTGACAGTATTTTCCAAAATTTGACACAAAGATCAAGTGTGCAAGACTTAGATATGTCCTATTAAAACTGCTTGTATTAAACATTTTATTAGAAAAGACTCATATTTTCCCTATTCATAGGGTGGGGGGCGGTGGCAGTGAGGGAATGCCTTGAACAAGGGAGGCTGAAGAACATATTTTCAATAGAAGAGAAAACTCTAATGTCCTCAAAAGGTACAATGTTAGCAGATCCTGTATTTTCTCACTTAACTGTGGTCTGTAACTAGATAGAGGGAGTCATCTCAACTTTCTTAAGATTCAAATCTCTTATCCCCAGTTCCCACAGCCCTCAAAACAGTATCTTAGTGCCCCAGATGGATTTACTCATTTTGTGTAATGCATTTATTCCCTTTACAACATGGCTTACATCAAGATTATCATAATCTTTATTTGAAGATAGGAAGCAGAAGCACAAGAGTGCTAAGAACCAGAGCAACAAAAGGACTTGCATGTCACTAGGTTGGCCATTATGCTATATTTTCCAGGATTTTTTTCTTTTTCCCTGTATTCATTTGTGAAAAAAATGTTGCTGTGGTTAAGCTCCCATCAGATCTGGCAGGTCTGGCTCTTCAGGTAATGTATTCTTAACTTGTACACACTGAAGTGACTCCAGTACTTCAGTAATCTGTTGCATAAAGGAGCGAGAACTTTTAGACATGCTTAAAATATATTTGGGAACTTAGGAAGCAACTCTCTAACCTCTGTGGCCTACCAGATAATTTTAATGAAGCTGGATTTTGCACTCTATGCATATTTATGTGTGATAATGTTGTAGTATAGACAAAAAAATGTAAAGCCAGTATGGCAGTAGAAGCCACCCTCTCTCCGCCCCACCCCCCACCCGCCCCCTACTTCCCAGCATAAGCAAAACCATGAAAAAGTGTTACTGGTCCCTAAAAGAATGTAACCTTGAGCACTAGGTACAGATTTAAAGAATAATAAAGAGCATACATCCAATGTCCATGAATGTTGGCAGGAAGTAGCACAAATAAAGTGCAACTTCAGTTGTAGTCCTCCAGTTATGGTAACAGAGGTAGAAGAGAGGAATCACTCCAGAGTCATCTCTCACAGCTCAGGACACAAAAACAGATCAACACTACTACTACTACTACTACTACTACTACTACTACTACTACTACTACTACTACTACTACTACTACATAGATTAAGTCAAGGATAACGTTAACAACTGCCAGCTCCTTTCCTGCCCCCCCCCGCTGAAAGATCTTCAGTATTGATCTCCTACAGCATTTTGCTGACTCAGCAAATATAAGTAATTTAAAGTGTCTTCCCACACCTTCCAAATCACCTTTCCCCAAAGCAATGATTGATAATGTCAGTTCAGCTGCAGCAGTGTAGATGATTATATGTTGATTCCACTTGACTTTTGGGCTAAACCAACTAGGCCTAAAGCTGCTTAAGTACATAAGGCCCTTCCAAAAAACAGTTCCTATCGATGATTTACCACCTCAGCAATATTTTTAACACACAGAAAAGAAAAAGCTAGTATTGACAAGGATTCACATATAAGCTGTTTAGGAAAACATATTCCAAACAAAGAAAGAGTAAGAGTAAAAAACTAAAGCATCATAACAACGCGGTAATGAACATGTACATCAGGTAGAACGTGAACAGCACTGCGGGTAAAATACGAACTTAGGCACTTGGTGTTCAAGTTGACTGTATATATTCCAGGAGATAGTCATTGCTTTGCAGTATCTCCGTGTAAAGTACTCCTAAAAACAGAAATATCATGAAAAGAGAAATGTGTGTCAACCTTAACAGATAACTACTAAGAAAAGCCATAACCATTGTGAGAAAAAAAGCTGGAAATCATGCAGAGTCTTGTGAACAGTGAAACATCATCAGCTCCTGCCATTTGTCATAATGTGACCGAATCTAGCATAAGATCAGCACAGTAATCACTGAATCACTGGAGAAAGATTGCAGTGCAAAATATAGTGATTTATCCATGAAAGTAACTAACCACAGAAGGAGCCTTTTGTTGTTAAAGCAAAAAAAAACCTTCACCACGGATAGCAGACAGAAGGTAGAACTTTGTGCTATTAAGTTCTACTTTGATTTGGCAGAAGCATTGAAAGTTTAGTCTTAACTACATTAATAATATAGTAGCACTTCAATGACCAAGGATTTTCAAGTCAGTAAAGGATGATTAGAGAAACTTTAGGAGAGACTGTCTTTTCATAGCAGCTTTTACAGTGCAGTCAAAAAGCACCAGTCACAAGGCTCCATCTGCTTTTGCTGATTATTTGAAAGATAGGGTTAGAAGCTGCAGACGACAACACATATTCGAGATGAATGAGACAGGACTTTTGGATACATGTACCATGAAGAACTTTTGTCACTGAGAAATGCAAACTTCTAAACTAAATCTGGATGTTCTTTACTGCCTTGAATGCTGTGCAACAATGCTACTGGTAACTTTGAGTATAGTCCTGTATTAGCTTACCATTTATAAAATTGAAGGGTGGGTAAAGGCTTAAGCTTACACACTTATCTGTTGACTAGCAATTGAACACAAAAGCCTGGCTTAATTTCCAAATTACAAAAGAGTGCTTAATGGACTGCTTTAACTACAATACTAGGCAGCATGGCTATGTGACTAGCTCCACTTTTAAAGCCTTGCTGATACTGGTTAATGCACCAAGGCATCTAGCTCATCTTTGCGATTTGCATCCAAACGTTCTACTTGTGTTTTTGCCAAACACTACCTCACTTTTGCAACTGCTAGACCAAGGCGTAATTGCTAATTTTAGGATGATTTATTTACAACAAACATTGATGTGTTTACTTGAAGTGATTGACAAATCACACAAATCATCAATGCATGAATTTTTGTAAGAGCTTCAACATGCAACGTGCCCTTGAATACATTATTGCAGTGTCGGACTTGAGAACTAATAGCACAAAAAAACGGTGTTTGGAAGGAATGAATCCACTGCTTTTAAAGCTTTGAAAAACAAAGCTCAAGTAGTAATTCTTGGACAAACTGTTGTGTTTGATGAATTAGAGATAGATACTCTAGAACTTGGATTCACCTAGAGTTAGAGGAAGATGAATGAAACCAACTTGCTGAAGAACAGCAAAGGGAAAATGAGCCCGCAGAAAATAAGAATGTGTTATAAGAATGTGTAACAAGAAAGGTTGAAGTTTGTTCTTACTAAAGAGGGTAGATCAGTTAGTAATGGAAATGTATCACAACATGAACTGAAGTTAAATTTGTGTTTAAAAAAAAAATGATGGGGCTGTAAATGAACAACAATAACCCCCTTCAAAGTGGCTATCTTCCACATAGTTTAATCCTCCAATACAGATAATGTTTCTTCTGCTTCAAGTGGAAGTATGCCGTTTCACGTGTAGAAATTACAGTGGAGTAGGCAGAGTAGAGAAGAAACATCAGCTGTGGCTAGTGATAACCCAGAGAACTACTTATCCACCACTACCAACCACATCAACTCTCCAGTAGGACTGACCATATTTTTACAATGTCAGGAACATATTCACACAACTGCATTTTTTTAAAAAGTGCATTATTTTATTATGTTTATTATCATGTAGCCTAGTTGAAATTAGTCATTGCTTTCCTTGATTTAAGTAATTTGTCATCAAGTGTGTGGGGATATGGCAGGAAATTTTGTCAAGGGGGTTAAGAAATTCCTTTATTTTCCAATAACTAATCTATAAATGCATATTTTTCTAAAACCAAGTTCCCTTAGGGATGCATCTGTCAGCATTGGAGACAGACTGCTATGTATTGGGTTGAGCACAGAGCTGTGGGAGCTACCCTGCCATAGCAGGACATAAGGGCTTCAGCGTATTGGTGCTATGATTGCCAGGTGTATAGAGGCAGCTCACAACCAGCAGGGGCCAAGTGCTAGTAAATATATCCAAACTCATCCAATTAAGCACTATGTCTTTAGCCTCTATGAGACCAACTGGAGACTACATAGTTGCACAAGTCTTTTTCTAGATCTAGATCCAAGTGATTTGTTCAGAGCCATGGAGCCATTTAGTAGAAATTAATTCTTAGAAACACATGGTTTTAAACAGGAACCTAAACACACTGAGAGCACAGCAGATACAGCCAGCTGGGCATTTGTTTAGATAACGTTTAGGCATCAGGGTACATGAATATAGAAAAAAAAAAAAAAGAGCAGATTCAATATAGCATGCACTGGACAGAACTTCTCTGTGAAGTCAATGAGGAAAACTGAATATTTGCACAAGTGTTTTACAGTCACAAACATCAGCAAATTTATCTCTTCATGCAAGTATACAACTAAAAGCACAAACCCATGAAACTTGCTTGCATTCTGTCTTAGGAGTACAACAGCAGTTAAATGTTTACAACCATTGACTTCAGATTTCTTCCTCAACTTCAAAATATTTCATGCTGAGAAAGTTGTATTTTTTTTTTCCTCTGTCTAGAATCATTTAATAAGAAAAAAAAAATTAAAAATCACTTCACAGCCTAGTAGAACACCAGCCAAAACCAATTCAACATTAGAAGACATACCTATAAAACAAAAGCCACTCTATTGGCCACTCTATTGCATACTTTCTTAAGTACTGCTTTCTTCAAGAAAACCTTTTTGATTCACTCCTGAAATTTCTCATTCCTTCTTCAGGATCTCAGCCACCATTCACTCATGTCATAAATGCCAGATCCACTGTGTCAGATTCACCACATTATACTCCAAATAAAAAGTTAAGTCCCAGGGCAAGCCTGCACTACCCCTTTCCCACATATCCTTAGCAGGAAACTTCTTATTGTTTTTTGGTTCCTGACTACAGTTCACTCACCTCATGAAGGCCAAGCCTTCTTCCCATACTCTATTTCAAAGAGAAAGCAAAGTTTCTACTACAATTAAAAAAAAAACAAAAAAAAAAACAACAAAAAAACAACACCCCACAACAAATCCCTTCTCTGAATTTTCATATGCAGTGAACAGAAACTTCAATCATGTCTTTTTTGACTTATAGAATAAGGAGTATGTCAACCTACTCTTTCCCTTTTAATTGGCTCAAGACACCTGGTGACCATTTGCTAATTGAAACTAATCAACCAATTTATATGTTGTCACCTTCTTTGTTTTTAAATGCTAAGAGGGTTGGCTTGTTGAAGCCTTTCTTTCCTATACAGTGCTAACATTACTTGATTTCACCTATTGAGTACTTGTTTGAATATTGCAACATTAGTCTCAGATAATAACTCTGCTATAAAACAGAAGGCATATATGATGCCTGACTGAATTATTTCCAAGCTCTAACACTTTCTATAAGGAAATAGTTTCAAACAAAATAATTTATTCTTACTATATACTCTGCAACAGGAATCAAACCTGCCTTTTTTCTGAACTGAAAAGTGTTATGATAAGAGATCTAAAAGTTCATTAAACATATATGATAACACTAGTAAACAAAACAGCCTTGATAGTAACAAATAAATGTCTATTGACTCCTTCAGAAGGACTGTGAATCAAAAACAGGACAATGTTTTGTCCATATTTTTGGAGCATGGCACATCTAAAACCAATAAACCAGGGGTGAGGAGGGGAGGAATTTAACCAATACAGACTATTTTGCCAATGTATTTATTGGATTGTTTAGATGATTTATAGTGTTTTCTACTTCTTGAAGAGTTACTTAAGTTCTCATTTTATCTTAACTTTTATTGCTAAAATTTCTTAAAACTTCAGGATAACCAACCATCTTATGGCACCTAAAGTAGCCAAATTGCTGCTTTCTGGTTTTTGAAAATTAAGTCCTTCCAAGAGGAAAACTCTACAATATTTAAAATCTGTGTTAAATTTTGCACATCCAGCAGGCTCATCAGTACTATAAATTGTATAAAAAATTGTGGATTCAAAGTATACTTGTGTGAACATGGTTTTAAAGTACAGTGGCAACTTGAGGCAACAACTAAGTTCACTGTTAAATTTGTGGCTTGATGCTGAACACATAGTAGAAGTCCCTTTCTTGAAGAAGTCGATGGCAAAAGCAGAATTAACCTAAAATTTCCAAACAGCCTGCAACCACCAGTGCAAAAGAGAACTTGGTTGTGTGATCCTGCATGCAGAGACACAGACTTTCCACAAACAGGTCTATTAAAACTTCATATAGACCAACTAGACCAAAACTGAGTGGGCAGGTACTGGAACTAAACGTACCTACTATTTAGGAAATGTGCAGGGAAGGAAATAGGGAAGGAAAGCATGAGATCGGAGTTGGAGGCTAGGAAGCAGAAATGTACATTATGCATCAGTAAGCATTGAGAATGATGGATAGCTCAGCCCTTCTGAAGCCAGGAGTTATCTGCACAGCCAGTAGTATTCACCGCTGCTGAGAATGGAATTCACTACGTTAAGTTAGTAAACCCCTATGCAAGAGGGGAAAAAAAAAAAAAGGGCAAAAGAAAGGGTTTACTACTGTAAGTCAACCATTCCTTCCAGAAAGAACATAAGTTGCACTAAGCTTGTATATACAGTGTATTTTTTTTAGATAACTACTTCACAGCATAAAACTGTGGTAGAGCTGACAACTGACTTGGAGTTCCTTGATCTGCAACGGTGCTGTTTAAATATAAGGCTATTCATTCTCTGTAGAGGTTTGGTTTTTTTAATAAACTAGGTAATAACCACCTCTGGTAATTAATCTTGGAAAAGTGATTAAAGTCAAAAAACAAGTGAAGAAGTTAATCATTCTTGATTTGCATTACAATCAGCCACTCACTGCTTAACTACATGAACTACCAAAGTCAGTTCTGAAGTCCAGCTTGAAAAAGGCAGAAAGAAGAAATGGTAGGAGTGCAGGTGAAGCAAAAGCTTTTCAGTAGAAATAAGGTAGATAATAAAATAGATAAGTTGTCATTCTTATGATTCCCTCACTTCACGTGTAGGCTGAAGGCACTAACATGCTGCACACCTTGGAGCAAGATGGCAAGTTTTAATTATTAAATGCAATTTCACAGGGTATGATGATAGATACAGACTTTTCTGTGCAGTTTCAGGTACAGATATGTGACCATATGCCACAAAATGGGAAATCTGATTGCTTTGCACACGTGCTACAGGGTGAATTACTGGTAGTTTGTTGTAGTTCCCCTTACCCACTAGGAGGGTGGGATGTGGAATACCTTTATTTTTAGATCTTCACATTCTGAAACAGATATGTCTTTTCCTTAAGAAAACGTGCTGCATTCAGTCTCAAAGTCAATGCACACAAACATTTCAGAACATTGAGGCTTGATTTTAAATATTTTGGGCTTTATTCACTTTTAATTATTAATAATTACTACCATTGCAAAATGTCAGCCAGTATTAGTGGGAAAAAATTCATTGCCCAGGTGGTCAAGAAGGTGAATAGCACCCTTGTTTGCATCACAAATAGTGTGGCCAGCAGCACTAGGGAAATGATCATCTCTCTGTACTCGGCACTGGTGAGGTCACATCTCAAATACTATATTGAGTTTTGAGGCCCTCACTACAAGAAAGACATTGAGGTGCTGGAGTGTGTCAAAAGAAGGGCAACAAAGCTGGTGAAGGGTCTAGAGCACAAGTCCTATGAGGAGCGGCTGAGGGAACTGGGATTGTTTAGCTTGGAGAAAAGGAGGCTGAGGGGGGACCTTATCACTCTCTACCACTACCTGACAGAAGGTTGTAGCAAGGTGGATTTCAGTCTCTTCTCCCAAGTAATAAGACAAGACGAAACGTCCTCAAGTTGAGTCAGGGAAGATTTAGATTGGATATTAGGAGATATTTCTTCATGGAAAAGGTTGTCAAGCATTGGGACAGGCTGCCCAGGGAAGTGGTTGAGTCACCATCCCTGGAGGTATTTAAGATACATGTAGCTGTGGTGCTGAGTGACATGGTTTAGTGGTGGACTTGGCAGTGCTAGGTTAATGGTTGGACTTGATGATCTTAAGGGTCTTTTCTAACCTAAATGATTCTATGATATTATGAACTTTGTGTCTAAATTTTGGAAGAGCTGTTAATAGCAGCTATCAATACCAAAAGAGTCACAGTCCCTAGGAGCATTTCAGAAGAAAAAAAATGGGTAAGAAGATAAAAATATTAGGATCTACATTTCTGATAATAGGAAGTTGAGCTAGTAGAGAAGTTACAATATCAGCTGATGGGTTGCCTGAGAAAACTGCAGAAGACAGTATGATTAAGCAAGAGACACCAACTTAACTTAGAGTATGTGTTAAATATGGTTGTAAATGATGATGTACTTTAGAAATCACAGGCATGAGATGACAGTTAGTTCATTATCTAGGCCAATGCACTGGTTTGCAGTAGTGTAACCAACTTAAATTTCGAGTCTGTGTTAAATAATACACTATTATTGAACTGACTGTTCATATCACCCCTGTGTTTTCCTAAGTACAGCCTCCAAATCCAATTCCCTTAAACTTCCAACTACTTAAACTATCTTGTATCCCATGTATTATTGCAAAGATCCCTACAGGACAGTGGTGTCAGGTCTTGCTCCTCAATGGCACCATCCAAATCCTAACATAATCACTTTCAAACTATCTGAGTTTTCAGACGAGCACCAGGAAAGAATTTGAGGTTTTTTCCAGCTTTGGTTTAAAATATCAATTGCAGGAGCTGAGCTTGCCATCTGGTGCAGAGAATTTCTCCATGCTATTTGGTTCGTAATGCCACCAGTCAGTATTACTGAACAGAGGGGAGAAATACCAGTGTATCTCTCAGACCAGATTCATTCCTCATTAGGCCACTTCCACAGATGGTAAAGTAGAACACCGGCTTTCCTATTCCCCTCATCTCCCATGAAATGCTATTTATGTCTTACTGGTGATGCTTGTAATCACCTCTGTTACCCAGCATGGTCTTTTAGCACAATGACCTTAACTACGGTTAATGATTTTTCCATATGCTTTCAAAAGACAGGTTTACTTGGAAATCTGCAAATTGTACATTTTTGTTTTTCAATGTTAGAAGAAAGAACCTTGAATTAATACAACATGCTCATGCCTAGCCCTAGGGAGGAAATAAGAGTTGGCTTTACAATCAGACATATCGTTCAGAAATGTAAATTAACAACAGACTCCCAAAAGCTGTTAAGTTACAGAGCATGACATGGTTATGAAGGAATGGTTTTCCAGCTCCAGTGTTCCCCAAAAGCTAGCAGTTCTTTCCACCTGCTTTCCCTTACACTCTGCCTATCAGGTCATTTTAATTTTAGAAGCATTTCTCTTTCAGTTTAGAAGGACATTTAAGCAAGCTACTGACAGCCATTTACAAGCTTAAGGCCTTTGTTGACTCGAGATCAACAAATAAGACAAGACTAGCAAGAAAAAAAGATCACTTAAGAGAAAGCTTTCTATAAAAACAGGAAAGGTAGCACCCAACTGTCCACCTCTAAAGCACTATACATCTTAGAAGAAACTAATTCATCCAGAAAACAGATACATACTTTTACTTTACTTCTGCTTTTAGAACCTCCAAAATTTCAGTTATACCTCCCACAAGGAAAAGCTGTACAGTACCTTGTAAGACCCTCCTTTTTACTGTGAAAAAGTATTGTCATCTCATAGATAAAAAAACCACTCTACCTCAGATCTGATCTATGACAGTAGAAATCATAAATCTGCTGGAAACTCAAAGTTAAGACCCTAAGAGACACTTCCAATTTCTCTATGAAGTAAAAATCCCTAGAGGATTTCCACAGCTCCTTCTCACCCCAGTAAATAAAATAATATAGAGCATAGGTGGCTTTTCATTATTTAGGTTAATGAGTGGGAATAATCCAGACAGAGCAAGAACAGTTAATACAAAGCATGTATAAAATAACTACAATATTTTAGGCTTACTTTTGAAAACACAGAGTTACAAGACAACAAAAGCCAAATACCATTGAATGTCAAATAGATACTGTTTGTCATTACACTATGCATGCTGTCCAGGCTACACACTCAGGACTCCTGACCCTTTAGGAAAGGGTAAGCAGCAATCAAAATTGTTGTCTTTAAAAAGAAAAAAAAAAAAAAAAAGCCTAAAGAATCTTCAAAATTGCTGTAATCACTTTCAACAACATAAAAAAATAAGGATGAAACAAAAAACAGAGCTGTGGCTCTTAATGTTCCTCTAAAAGAGCTAGTAAAGTTTGTCAGGATGGCTCTGAAAAAAAATAACAGGTATATTTAGGAGAATAGAGAACAGCTTTTCTTATTATGGCACCAGTAGAACAAATAAAGTACCCAGCTCAGCTCTGAAACTGCTCCTTCAGGCTGTGCTTGGACCATGAAACAGTCAGCACTTTGAGATGGCCATGCCTCAGTCTTTTTCTCTGAAGCAAGTTCCCCAAAGACTAAAATGTCCTTAAACTTAAAAAACAACAACAACAAACATGTTTATTAGAGTAGAAGCAATACTTAGCCTTTTATGCAGAGACACTCAAAGCGACTAGATCAATCAGAACACCACCAAACAAACAAACAAACAAACAAACGTTATAAACTTGTAGCCAAGTTGGCTGTGATAGATCAGGAACAGGATGGGCTGCTGGCTCCTGGACTGCCTTCAGGATCTTCCCTCTCTGACAAGCTCTCTTCCCTCTAGAAGCAACCAACTCACCTGCACGCTCTCCTAAAAGGAACATAAAATATAGCTGAGAGTATTGTACATCACATGAGTCTTTACTACAGTAACATTACCCCTGTGTAACTACAAAATCTTGTGCATGGCTTAACTTTGCTGATATCAATAGCCACTTCTTGCTATGCATAAAAGAGTTAACAATATATAGAAATGTTTGTAAGATCACTGCTAATAATAATGACTGACGGCTGCATTATGAAGATGGGCTTAAGCACAAGAAGAAGGGATGTTCATAAGTGAATCACTCAAAGGAGAAAAGACTTCTCAGAGGTTTTGCTCCATATATGATCTGATTATTATTGCAAGAAATGCTTTTTTGTTCTAAAGCTGCTGTGAGTTAGACTGCTAAAAAGTACTGGTTTTGGCTGGACTAGAGATAATTTTCTTCATAGTAGCTTATATGGTGCTGTGTTTTGAATTTGTGATGAAAACAGTGTTGAAACATGCTGATGTTTTAGTTATTGCTGAATAGTGCATACACACTGTTAAGGCCTGCAGTTGGGTAGGCTGGGGGTGCACAAGCGGTTGGGAGGGGACACAGCCAGGACAGCTGACCCCAACTGACCAAAGGGATATTCCATACCATATGACATTGTGCTCAGCAATAAAAGCTGGTGGGGTAGTTTGATGGGGATGCCATTGCTCAAGGACGGGCTGGGCATTGGTTGGCTGGTGATGGGCAATTGTTTTGGGGTTGGGGGTTTTTTGCATCACTTGTTTTTCTTGGTTTTGGTGTTGGATTTTCCTTTTTGTTTTGTTTTGGCTTTTTTGGATGGTGGTGGTGGTTTTTTTTTTACTTATTAAACTGTCTTTATCTCAACCCATGAGTTTTCTCACTTTTACCCTTCTGATTGTCTCTCCCATCTCACTGAGAGAGTGTGAGTGAGCAGTTGTGTGGTGCTTAGTTGCCTACCAGGGTTAAACCACAACAAGTACTCTTCACAAATTTTTAAGTACTCAAGAAACACTAAAGAGTGTGTTTCACATGATATCTTCAAGTAGCTGAATGTAGTGTTTTAGTAATTAACTGGTTTTTAAGTGTTATTAGCTGATGCTTCAGTGTAATAGTGCCCTCCATATCATGGCAGATCACGTGTTTGTAAAACAAATATTGTAAATATTGATTTCAGAGCTACCAATGGGTAGTAATATTCTTTTTATATTCTAATAAAACAAGAACGTACATCTTTCATTGCATTAGAGTCAGGCTTGCAACCACATGGAACCATATGTCTGCTCTTTTTACATTAGTGCTTTGTCTAACTTCATATGACTTCCAAAACCAACACTTTCACAGTGTCAAATTATAAGTTATTTTAGATGTATCTTCACAAATGTTTTGTGCAAAGAATGGGGTTTCATTCCAAACCTGAGTGAATTTTTTACTTTGGAATACCATCAACCAGAGAAATTCAGACTCTAAGCATTCCCAGGATCCTTTTTGTCTTCTACTCTCTAATTACTCATGTTCATAAAATCTCAATCACTTGCAAATTCTCCTGACTAAATAATTTATCTTTCTCTGTAGTCTTATCCAACTAGAAGAGCAAGCCTACACATCTGTGTCTGGGCCTCTATGAATTATTTTCTGAAGATATTCAAACTCCCAGTAGTCCACAGGTCACTTTCCATACTATCCTTATTCCACCTGTTGTTTTCTTTTTTACCCTGCTATCTCTGAACTGTATGTCCTTATCCCACCATGGCTGGTCTTGCAACTTTGTGCCCTATGCAAAATACTTCCCCTGGAAATGGATGTTTTCCTGAAATCCGCAAGTTGATTAGCCAGTCTTCTTTTCATATGATTTTATGGGTGTCATGGCTGAGAATTAGACAATTTCATTGAAGGTCATGCATGATGCTAAGTCTTGTGATTAAGGAATACATATTGGTATCTATAGGTAGGCATCACAGGTCACCAAGTCCTCATAAGGATCATAGTATAATTTAGGTTGGAACACACCTTTGGATGTTGTATAGTTGAACCCCTTGCATAAAGAGCACTAAATTCAAACTTAGATGTGGTTGCTCAGGGCCTTGTCCAGACGAGTTTTTAAAATCTCTAGAGGGAAACGTTCCACACACTCTCTGGGGCCCTCTTCCAATGCTTATTGTGAAAACTTCTTTCGTGTCCAGCTGGAATTTCACCCTTTGTAACTTCTGGCCTTTTGATCTCTTTTCCTTTTGCTCTGTTGATCTGAGAAGAGTCTGGCTCCACTTCTATAGCCCTCCCTTTGGGTAGTGAAAAGGTATAATGAGATATCCATAGCCTTCTGTTTTCCAGGCTAAACAAATACAGTTCCCATAGAAGTTTCTTATATGTCATGTGCTCCAGCCCCCTGACCATATTGGTGGCACTCTGCTGAGCCCACTCCAGTTTTTCAACTTTTTTCTTCTGCTACGCATGCAAAGCTAGAAACAATACTCTAAGTGTAGCTTCATGAGTGCTAAATGAAGGGAAGGGATGACAGTCCTTGTCCATGCGACTATTTACTTGTTATTACAGCCCAATACGTGATTAAGCTTCACTGCTGCAAGGAAACATTGTTTATTCATGTTCCATTCATCCCCCCAAACTCTCAGATTCTCTTTTGCATAGCTGCTACTTACTGTCTGGGTCCTCAGACTTCATAGAGATGTTCTGTCTGAGGTACCGATCTTTGCATTTGTGTTTGTTGAAGTTCATGGGATCCCTGAGGTCCAGTTCCTTCAGCTTGTTGAGGTCCTGACAAACAAATCTCTGAATCCATCTGTGAATACTACTTCAGAGCAGAATCTGAGGTAATGGGAATCCACAGAAGTGCAGGTTTAGTTAAATATAATCATTAGTCATGCTTAAAATATTTGTGGGTATGTCTCAGGCTTAGACAATCCCCAATGTAGAAGTAAAAACTGGAAGACAGTCCTTTTCTGAATAGTTTCTAATCTATGTAAAGAGAGACATCATGGCAGTGTGGAGACAGACTGATGGGTATGTAGAAAGAAATAACGAATTAACAATGGTTTGCATAACAGGTAGTTGTGAAGTATAACAGGACCGAGCCATTGCAATTTCTTTGTAGATATGTTGTGCACCTGCTTTCAAACTCCTTTTTCCTTTTTGTGGAGGGGCTGTGTGGATAAATATGCTAGATTTGGAGGTGCCTAAACACTATAAAAAGAGAAGGAATAAATTACCTGAGACAGATAGTCTTTCAAACTGTATTTGGTTTGTGTGGCAAGGTTTTGGTAGCTGGGGGGCTACAAGGGTGGCTTCTGTCAGAAGCTGCTAGAAGCTTCCTCTGTGTCCGATACAGCCAATGCCAGCCAGCTCAAAGGCAGACCAACCACTGGCCAAGACCAAGTGGTAGAGCCTCTGTGATAACATATTTAAGAAGAGGAAAAAAAACCAAAACTGAGCAACTGCAGCCAGAAGAGAGGAGTGAGAATATGTGAGAGAAACAACTCTGCAGACACCAAGGTCAGTGAAGGAGGGGGAGGAGGTGCTCCAGGTGCCAGAGCAGAGATTCCCCTGCAGTCCCTGGTGAAGACCATGGTGAGGCAGGCTCTCCCCCTGCAGCCCATGGAGGTTGACAGTGGAGCAGATATCCACCTGCAGCCCATGGAGGACCCCACGCTGGAGCGGGGGGATGCGCACGAAGGAGGCTGTGGCCCTGCGGGGGACCCACGCTGGGGCAGTCTGTTCCTGAAGGACTGCACCCTATGAAAAGAACCCACGCTGGAGCAGTTCATGAAGAACTGTATCCCATGGGAGGGACCCCACGCTGGAGCAAGGGAAGAGTGTAAGGAGTCCTCCCCCTGAGGAGGAAGAAGTGGCAGAGAAAATGTGTGATGAACTGACTGCAACCTCCATTGCCCGTCCCCCTGTGCAGCTGGGTGGGGAAGAGGTAAAGAAATCCGGAGTAAAATTAAGCCCAGGAAGAAGGGAGGAGTGGGAGGAAGGTGTTTTAAGATTTAGTTTTTATTTCTTATTACCCTACTCTGATTTGATTGGTAATAAATTAAATTAATTTTCCAGCCTTTCTTCCCCAATCCTGTAGCGTTGTTGTGATCCAAGTGCAGAACCCGGCACTTGGCCTTGTTGAATCTCATACAATTGGCCTTGGCCCATCGATCCAGCCTGTCCAGGTCCCTCTGCAGAGCCTTCCTACCCTCCAGCAGATCAACACTCCCGCCCAGCTTGGTGTTGTCTGCAAACTTACTGAGGGAGCACTCGATCCCCTCATCCAGATCATTGATAAAGATATTGAACAAGACCAGCCCCAAAACTGAGCCCTGGGGAACACCGCTTCTGACTGGCTGCCAACTGGATTTTACTCCATTCACCACAACTCTCTGGGCTCGGCCATCCAGCCAGTTTTTTACCCAGCAAAGAGTACACTTGTCTAAGCCATGAGCCGCCAGCTTCTCTAGGAGAATGCCATGGGAGACAGTGTCAAAGGCTTTACTGAACTCCAGATACATCACATTCACAGCCTTTCCCTCATCCACTAGGCGGGTCACCTGGTCATAGAAGGAGATCAGATTGGTCAAGCAGGACCTGCCTTCCATGAACCCGTGCTGGCTGGGCCTGATCCCCTGGTTGTCCCGCACATGGCTCGCGAGCGCCCTTAAGATGAACTGCTCCATAACCTTCCCCAGCACTGAGGTCAGGCTGACAGGCCTGTAGTTACCCGGATCTTCCTTCCAGCCCTTCTTGTAGATGGGCATCACCTTGGCAAGCCTGCAGTTGTTCGGGACCTCCCCAGTTAACCAGGACTGCTGGTGAATGATGGAGAGTGGCTTGGCAAGCTCCTCTGCCAGCTCCCTCAGCACCGTCGGGTGGATCCCATCCAGCCCCATAGACTTGTGAGCATCCAGGTGGCATAGCAGGTCGTTAACTGCTTCCTCTTGGATTATGGGGGGTTTATTCTGCTCTCCGTCCCTGTCTTCCAGCTCAGGGGGCTGAATAACTTGAGGATAACTAGTCTGACTATTACAGACTGAGGCAAAGAAGGCATTAAGTACCTCAGCCTTTTCCTCATCCTCGGTGGCAACGTTCTCCCCCATTCCCCCCCATTCCCCCTCGCTTCCCCCCACATGTGAGAAAGTACATTTGAGTAGCTCCATGCAATATATGGTAGAAGTAAGGCTGTTGAGTAGGGAATAGGTGTCAACAGAAGGATTCAAGAGAAAAAAAACAAAATCCAAAACAATATGGAATGGTACAAAATGCTACAGGAAAAACCAGTAGTATAGACAACTCCACAACTCTGAAGCCCCATTTCAGGGAGCAGCAGATGCCAATCCTTTCCTATCAGATGAACTACTGCCTGCTAGCAAAGACATTGGATGTATTATGGTGATAAGTATGTTAGTGCTTAGCCCAGTGGCTTGTTAATGCTAGCTATTTTTCGTGTGTAATATCTGATAAATGACAGCTTTATACTTTGAAGTTTTATATGGCAGTCTTCAGAGTCTTTCAGTATATGGCAAAAAGGGACCCCAAAAAGTGACTCTGAGATAGACAGATGGTTACATCCATTGCTACTGCTGATGTCCCAGTTGAGTATTGAGAATAAATTTAAGTTGTTTTTTAAGAACTGTAGTAGCGTTCCTAGACACAAGTGGCCGCATAAATAAAGTTTAGTGACCTTGGGAGTAAATGTCTTCTGAAGTAATTCTGGACTCTATAGTAAGATATGTGTATGTAGTGGGGAAGCACTTTGAATCTTCTATGACAGGGACGGAAAACTGACCCTCAGAGTTCTTACAGTCTGTTTAGGCAAGTCAGTCAAAGCTTGTAAGGTTAGCATAGAATGTACTACAATGAAGGGATGCATGTAGCTCATTTAAAAGTTACACATAGTATAAAGAGCATACATGATTTCAGTAAAAATATATGCAAACAGCAATGATAGATAAAATACTTAACCTGCATGGACATGCTGGTATGGAGTGTGGTAGTACATTACACTGTCACTCCATTTGAACACTTGCTATACCCACTATTCAGAATTCAGCCATCAGCCAACAGCAAACCTGTTAATGATCTCCAGTATCTGTGGGGAAATGGATGCACAGTACTATGAAAATTTACTGAAAACTGGTCTGGAGCAATTAAAAGATTAGTTGTTGTAGGCAAGAAAATGGAATCAGCATGAAGATCCATGGAACCATGCAGCAGTGAAAGAATAAGTTACATAAACTCAATGTCAGGTTAGAAAAGACAAATAATGAGTATTGTAAACAGGCCACACTTAAGCACAATAGTAGGCTGTACTGTTAAACTGTCATAACCTAAGGGCCACACTTAATTTGTGTATGCATTTAGATTTGTCTCAGGAAGGTAAGCTTTAATAGCTGCTAAGTTGCCCCAGGCTTGATTACTGCTTTTATTATAAAAGTGGAGAAGAGGAAGAGTGTCACAATGTATCTTTACTGATATTGAAGCATCTCCCAACAGAAAACCTCACTAGTATTACAAAATGGAATACAAATTATTTAAACACTTACGTGTAGTAAACATAACATAATGCACCTGTTCAGAATCTGGTTTGGACTCAAGAAGTGAAAAGGAGAAATTGCTTTGATGTCTAATGAAATCCATTATATATTTCCATATATTCTTTTCCATATAATTACTGAGGCATGAACCATATACTTAGTATGTGCTCATACATCCTTTGATAATAGTAAACCACTTTTAGGACTCATTTCTGTGTTACCTGTGTTGAACCACAGCCAGTGAATGTTCATTTGGCTTGCCACTTCAGTCATTGGGAAAGAGAATTGGAACAGGTGAAAAGAAGCAGCAACCAAGTGACTGTGTGAAGGATCACAAAGAAGACACGCAATCCTCTAATGTTAGCTTGTAGAAAAAGTGTTCCAGTCCTGTACCTATAGGGCTTCTTACACCACTTAATAGTGCCTTAGAGCCAGTAGTATCCAGAGAGAACCGTTAAGGTCACTATAGACTCGTCAGTCCCCTGATTGTCAGCTCTCATTGTCAACAGTCTCCCATTCCTGTTCTCCCAATGTGGAGGAGAGGAAGTTGAATGGACATGACTGAAATCCTTTGTTGCTCTTTCCCTGACTCCAGAAAAAGATATTCTATTAACTAATACTCAATTCAAATAATTTTTGAGTTGAGAGTAAATATTGGAATTACATATGTGAAGTTTGAACATGACTTTGGGACCTAAGAGAGGGTAACTCATACTGTACAGGCAGCAGGAAAGTTCAAATGACAGACTTTGAAGTAACTATTTTTTAATCTTATTATTAAAATAATGTTTTCTAGTTAAAGAATATAAAGCTCAGTTCCACATACTGGAGAATTACTAATAAATCCTTCTGAAACAATGCAGAATGTTCTTTCTTCCAAGTGCCTTTTTATGATGCTGTTAATAGCTGTATTACAAATTAGTGTGGTTTCTTGCACTACAGACACACATTGCAAACACACACACTATGCTATTAAGATAGATATTATTTTCAAGAAAATATGAAAAGGAATTGCAGGGTTCTAACAGCTCTAAAGTCATGATAACTGAAAGCAGAGAGGAAAAAGATTAAGGCCCAAAGTAACGTATAAAGATATTCTGCAAGGTAGGGAAATCACATCTGAAAACTGAAAAGGATTACACTCTTTAATGCATAGAATACAAAGCTTTTTTTTTTTTTTAAAGTGGTTTTGCAAGACACTAAGAATATTGAAAAGTTCTTTGCTTCTGAGTTATGATACTCCAGCAGTCATTTTCAAGGGAAAAATAGGACAAAAGAAACAGAAAAGAGAAGTGATGGGTTACCACACAAAGCAAAGTATTTTACACATTAGAACTGTAAATGTCACTCCTTTTCAGACTGTTAGCATATCAATTAATTACAAAATATGTTTATCTCTAGTATGCTAAGCTTGAACAAAATTTCTTGGTTTGCTAACAAAGTACGTGAAATAAAATACACCATGAAGAAGTTTTAAGATACCCAGCTAAAAAACTAATGAAAGCTATCTGCAGTGAGCAAGGACAGCACTGTATGAAATCAGTTTTGTTTCTTAGAAAAGACAAGGACACTAAAAATTGCAGTTCCCTTTTCTTTTGTTCATTTTTGCTTGCTTCTCGTTTATGCTATAAGAGCTGCAATTCTTTTCAGCATGTTACTTTTTCTCATTGGAGAAAGCACAAAGCACTTAAGAAAGAACACTTTTTTCCCTTCAAGTAACACCAAAACATAAAATAATACTGGTATAATCTTGGCTTAGTTGAAGTCCATAGAAAAATCCCTATTGACTTCAAGGAGACAAGCAGTGGATCCGTGTTTTTTTAAGAACGTGCCATTTGCCATCCAAAAGCGTATAAAATGCCATGGATAAATGACTGACTCAAACTTCCTGGTGTGTGCCAGACCCATCCATCTTGTTCTGCCAGTTCTGCTTTGAAAAAGGGACCAGACCTTCACTGATGCTCTTCTAAAGCAGCACTGGGAAGAGCTCCCTTACAATCCTATAACTCTAGCAGCTCTCTAACATGCATCTCAATTCTCTCTTTAGGTGGGTATAAGGGGATCGAGTTTTCCTCCTTTATAAGACGATGCAGGGATAAAACACAACTGAGTCATTAATGAACAAAGCACATATTACAGCAATCATCTCAGGCAGTAAATCACTTTGCAAACTGTGCCACAAAGATGCTTATTAAACACAGAGAATTCAGTCCAACCCATATTTCATCTGAAGAACTGCCATTGAGGAGAATATTGCACAAGGAATGAACTTGACCTAAAGTCCTTGGAAAGATCATTTCAGAGACCCATTTCTGCAAAGAGAAATGGCATAGATACAGCGGTGAGACACAGAGGAAGTAAGAGGGCAGTAGTTCAGACCTTTCCATATGAACAAAATTCACTGATTATGTCCTGGAGATTTCTGCCTATTTTAAAATTTAAATTAACCACACAACTCAGCCCTTGCTTCTTATATTGGCCCTTGGTTGCCTTAAAGAATATTCCATAACTAAGCTGATTAGAAAAAGAAAAGCTTTTTTCCTCACCCCATCTCACTAAAATTCATTTTTGTTGAAGCAGAGAGAATAATATGGCCTTCCATCTAACCTTTACAATAGAATTGGAGGTTTGGCTTGCCAGCAAGATCTGAAAAATTCTGTGAATTTCTCAGAAAAATATGTATCTTCTGATAAAAGGTAAAATAGATGGATAGGGAAAAAAGACATTAATATCAGAGTGGCGGTTGAGAGAAGATACTTCATTTAAATGAGCAACCTATCTTGAAGCTAAAATGTATCTATGCTATATAAAAGTAGAATCACCACCCAGGTTGAGTTTCTGAGAGAATTTTCCCCCTCCAGATTTTTTCTGATTTTTTTGGGGGGAGTGGGGGGTGGGAAGAGAAATACAGCATTTAAACAGTACTGTTTTAAAACCCCATCACAACTCTGAAACCAATGTAATAAAACACTGCAGAATACCCACTAGACAAGGAACCATAGCTGGATGGATTTCATGGAATGGCCAGTAGAGGCAGGAAACCTCTACGAATTCATTTCTATTTTTATAGGTTGAATAAGTTTCTAGTGTGGAAATGGAAAGTAGTAATTGCAGACTTTTAAAAAATCTGGGGAAAATATCAAAATGTTGAAGGCATGATGTCGAGAGACTGATGAAAAAGTTTATAGAAACAATGAAATTTTTCCTTGCCACCCCCTCCACCTGCCAAAACAAATGAACAAAAAAAACCCCAAACAGCTCACTCCATTCTTCCTTCGAGTTTTGAAAAACTATAATTAGATGTCCTATCCTCTCTTCTTCCAACAATTTTTCAGGTACTCTTGCAGTCTCTTGACTTTAATGCAAGCAAATCTGATGATCCTGTTTTCTGTGATTTGCTCCCAGATTTCTATTACCTGTACTTTCTGTTATCTTCATCTCATACAGTTTGCAAGCTCCCTTGTTCTGCTAATGTCCAATCATCTCTTGACTTGCAGTTATTCAGATTTTTGTTTCTCCAAAACACCTGAGGAGATGCACTGGACTGGGTAAACCAAAGTCTGCTATCAAGTGGGTGTTTTTGCTTAACTTATGGCCAAGTTGCATAAAGATATTATTACTGGAACTCTGCCAACAAAGTCTGCTGGTTTATTTTAGTATTTTTAAAGCAGCCAGTCATCAAGGTAGCTGAACATCGAAACACATTTATACTTTTAAACATTTATCTAAAATGAAGTAAGCACATATACCTTTTATACTTACTTCACTGATAACAAAGCAAAAACTTCAAAGCAAAGTAAAATAGGTCAAAAAAGGCTCCAACTGAAGAAAAAAGACTGTATTTTGAGAAGAAAGCCTTTCCGCTGGTGACTGAATACATATGTCTTAACTACAGCTGTAGCTAGCTCAGAAATGCATTTGCAAGTGTACAGCATGTGATATGGTAGGACTGATGATAGACAGATTAGCATACTGTCCTAGGAAGACTGAAGATGAGAGATGTTCTTTCACAGAAGTGACAGGAGAAGGATTAACATACAGTAGGGAACTAATGTCTCCTAGTGAACATAAAAGCTTCACAGGAAATGACTTAAGCCTCGAGCTGTGTGACTCATTGAAATCTCAGTTTACTATCAATTCTAACAGGAAAAAAAAGAGAAGGAACTGAAAATGTTTTGGTTTTTAATTTTCAAATTGAGAAAATAAATAGCTTAATTTTAGAGAAAGAAAAAAGAATGTTTTATTTGACTTCAACGTTTCTGTTTAGATTTGGTTTGATTTTTCTTGCAAAAGTGAAAGATATCAGAAAAACAATGGGAATAGGAAAGAGTCATTTAAACAAAATTTTTAGCTCTTTCAATATGGAGGTCAAAAGAGGGTGAAGGGCATAAAATCTGTTGAAAGTTAAATTGCAAAAGATTTCTCTGATGCTCAACATTTTTTGTTATGGTTTGGGATTTTATGGCAAACTAAGCTGAACCTTAGAATTTCATTCAGGTGTACCCAGAATGCTTAGTAGACAGAGAAAATACTCTGCAATCTGTGGCAGTTCTTTTATCAAAACTCCACTGTCATCAATGGAAAGCTAACTGTGAGTTTGAGAGGGCTTTGGCTTGGAATCCTGATTGATAGCAGCTGTATAGGAAACAGTACTAAGAGACTACCTGAGCTCGCACCTACCAGATGTGTCAAAAGTCATGATGGGGGATAGCAGATGTTGTCTCGGAGATTCAGATACTGGAAAGCAGTATGGGGTGGAGTCAGTCACTGCCAGGTGAGAATATATTGTTAGAAAGGGAAAGGTATACAGCACAATCGAGTGACTTAAAAGTGCACTTAGAAGAGTATGAAACAAATAATTTAAAAGATTTTTATAAACATGTGGGACAGGGTCCTCTAGTCTCAAGAGAGGGTCCTTTTCATTTAGTTCAATTTAATTAAAACAGTATAAGCACACAGAGATAATCTCGTGTTGTTTAACCAGGACAGATATTCTGTCTTGCATTCCATTAAAGGTTCATACAACAGAAGAATAAATCGGTTTAATGAAGGTAATTTCAAATCATGCAATGGAAAACTAACCCATGGAATGAAAGGAGCAGATTTTGATTGGATCTCCTTGCTAATCCAATTCACTCAATGGGTTAATAAACCTCAGATTAACTGCCAACGTTGGGGTAGGAACGTGCATAGGGCTGAGATCTCTCTTTCACTGAAAGTTCACAGATAAATCAGATTCAAAATGTTGGCAATCAACACTTTCTTGTTATCTTTTGAAGTTTAAATTTAGAAAGGTTATTCTGAAGTAAAAAAGTACAAGAGTTTGGATTTTACTTTCTAGGTGTGTGCAACAAGGCTGTAACGTGTCTAGAGACCACTTACCTTATCTTAAGCAAATGTAAGGCTATAGCAGCAGCTGCTGTCTAAGCTCTCTCCAGGTGTTAGAGAAAGAAGTTAGGCCTTTTGTGAAATTTACTACCTCATTTACTCAATCTCATTATGTCCAGAGTCTCCCACAGAATTGAGTCTGCTTCCTCCAAAGCTAGACTGATTTTAACTGAGTTCCTCCGCCCTCAGCTGATTCTTTTGATCATTTGAATGAGTAAAGAAAAGCCTAGGCAAAAATGTTAAGAGAGATACTTGGGTGACTAAGCAACTGTCACCTATCTGTGCTTAGCACATGCTAGGAGGACATGCAAATCTGTATCTCAACAAGCAGCAAGTATTTCTTACCAGGATATCAAGAAAGCGTACAGAGTTCTGCAGCTACTTTGATTGTATTATATCGCATACCTGTCCATTCTAGCAGCACATAATCCTGAAATTAAAAAACTCCACAAGAAATATTCAAGGTTGAACAATTTTTGTGCAAATTATGCTGGAAGAGTGTAACCATGTTTTCTTTATTGAGAGGGTGCTATTTAGATTGTACACTTTTCAGTACAAAGGCACCTGTACTTTGTCTGCATGCAACCATCTGCAACACCTCAACTGCAGATAGTCAATATCAGCAATTCACAGGTCTGCAAGTAAGCTGGCGAAAATACAGTTCATTCATTGTCAAATTCTGATACTATAGGAATGTATGTTGCATAGTGCAGATTTCATGACAGACAGAAACTTTAATTTTAACTGCCAATATCCATTTTGTTTTTAAAGTGACATTTTCTCTTCAGAAATTGTTTCATTGTACCCATTTCCCCTTTTTTAGATTCTATGCTCTATTAATGATTCTTGCTGGCACAGCATCTCATTCATCAGATCTTTCCATTCAGTCCCCTCCTATTTTTTTCTTTCCTCACTCCATCCCTCTGATTAGCATATTCTAGCCTCTAAAAGAATCCAGTTAAAGCTCAAAGCAAAGCTTAGGCAACACAAGGTATGTGCACAGGTTCCCTGATGCCCTTTGAAATATCTGCCATATGTTGTCAATAAAGAAGCAGAAATTTCAGACAGGTATCTTATTACCGCAATTTCCATTTTGTTCATTAGCTGAGTAGATATTACTTGACAGACTGTTTTTCATTTTCTTACCATGTAAAAAGTAATTAGCAAAGGTGCTACAACAGAGTGTGTGCAGAAAGGGGGGCTGATTACATTGCAGATTCCCAGTCAACACTGCCAAACATAACATGTTCTGTCCCTTATACCGTAATGGTTATTGCATGGCTGTGAACCACGTCAAATGAGACATAAGTCAATTCTTATGTCAGAATATCTATCACAGAACAAACATGAAAGTCCAAAGTCTACTGATTTGGAACTAGGGGCAATGTAAAACTAGGTTCAAAAGCTATGTTTTGTATAGAAACATTACCAAAGAAACATTTCTCTCCCTGGAAATGCAAGATTTTCAAGATTTTGTAACATTTATTAAGTCACATTTATTAAGTTCTTCCCAAGCTTAAAATTCACAAGAAACATATATTAAAAAAAAAAAAAGTTGTATGTGTGAAAATCAATAAAATCCTTTTTCTGTTACAGGAGTAATAAAGGAGCACTGGTTTTGAACAATATCTAGCTTTCCTGCTGTGAATATGTGCTTATTTACACATCTAATCAACTAGATAACAAAACTGATTTTCTGATAGCCAGTTCTAAAATTCTTATAAGCTAAATAAATACATAGGTTGTCTATGACTTCAGTGTTCCAACTTGGATCTTTTCTGATTTGGGGGACAATACAGTTTCCTAGTTTAAATGGTTCCATCGTGTTCTTCAGTAAAGGAAACAATAGTTGTCTCTCAGAGAGTAAGAAATATATTGCAGGGAGTTGGAGGCAAAGAAACTTCCCAGTTTTTCCTTGTTATCTAGCCCTTCACCCCAGTAACTACAAGTTATTGTTATTTCACACTTCTGTTTTATTGTGTTTACTGTAGCTCATGGAATAAGAAGCAGTAACAACATCACTTGAGGTCAGATATTTTGGTTATTACTTGCAAATTGTGTCACATTAATTGGATAGGAAATTTGAAAATGTGTTATATAATAATCTGAATTTGCTTAAATTTGACACAGTGAGATAATTCAGTGAGAAAATTATTCTGCAGTTCCTGCTGAAGTGGAAAGGAAAACACCAACAACCAAAACTGGTTTATCTCTGATTTTTTCCCCGCTACGTATCACTATTAAAAGTGATGGAAAGTTTACTCTATTTTCATTATTTTCCATAGAATTTGTTTAAACTGTGCATTTGTCAGCATCCTGTGTGCAGTTAGTCAGTCTTGCCTGCACAGTTTCCTCTGTTATGAAACTATTTATTTACTCAACAAAAATTATTCCACTTGAAAATGGCTTATTTTAATGTGATCATTTAATTCTGATTTCAAGCCAAATAAAAACATGATTATTTTTCAGATCTTTTTACAAAAATTTCATATTCTCACTTGCTTCATATATTTGATAGATTGTAATAAGTTGTTGTGAAGCATGTATTTTTGATCCAGTTTTTTGTCTTCTTCACTGAAACAAAATTTTTTATTCCACTCAACTTTTGCATATTATGTCAGTTTTTCACCACTGTTGCCATTGGAAATAAGAAAAAAATTGAAGCTCCACATTGTGAATTCTGTTTTGTGAATTTGGCTTTCTCATATCAATAAGCATTAAATATGTATTTAATGTACTGCATGAAGTAGTCTTGAACTTAGAACTGGAATCTATATGCAAATGTTCCTAGCAGGTGACTGCCTTAGAATTAATTTCTGTGTTGCCAGTGAGCTAAAATTTCAAACCTAGTGTCTTCAGTTATTGATCATGTCTATAGGGGATGTCATGGTTTAACCCCAGCCATCAACTAAGCATGACACAGCAGCTCGCTCACTCCCACACCCCCCCCACCCAGTGGGATGGGGGAGAGAATCAGAAGAGTAAAAGTGAGAAAACTCATGGGTTAAGATAATAAAGACAGTTTAATAGGGAAAGCAAAAGCTGCTCACGCAAGCAAAGCAAGACAAGGAATTCATTTACTACTTCCCATCGGCAGGCAGGTGTTCAGCCACCTCCAGGAAAGCAGGGCTCCATCACGCATACCAGTTGCTTGGGAAGACAAATGCCATCACTCCAAACGCCACCCCCCTCCTTCTTCTTCTCCCAGCTTTATATGCTGAGCATGACATCATATGGTGTGGAATACCCAATTGCCCAGTTTGGGTCAGCTGTCCTGGCTATGCTCCCTCCCAGCTTCTTGTGCACCTGGCAGAGCACGGGAAGCTGAAAAGTCCTTGACCAGTGTAAACGCTACTTAGCAACAACTAAAACATCGGTGTGTTATCAAAATTATTTTCGCACTAAAAACAAAACACAGCACTATACCAGCTACTAGGAAGAAAATTAATTCCATCCCAGCTAAAACCAGGAAAGGGAGCAGAGCAGAACACTCAGTTTTCCCACTCAGACGAGTAGTACTTATCAGCATTTCAGAGAACTCTTTCAGGAACTCTTTCTGGATATAACCCAATATAATTTACAAGTCATTAAAATCAACAAAGTGATGTCAGAGTTTGGAAGGACTGTCCTTTAGAAAAGCTATGCATAATTAGGTAGTTTCCCAGCTGGGACAAAATTTCACTATGGTAGGGATATTTCTTTCCACTGAAAATATGAGTCACAGTGTATTGAAAACCACAGGTGAAGTCTTTCACTGGTGAAATTTACAAAATATTTGCCATGGCTTTTTGTGAAATGAAGTTGTCATCCTTACTACTTGTGCCAAGCTCACAGCTGTCGCTAACAAAACTGAGTACTGGAGCATTATTAAAGACAGAGCTGGAAATCCAGCACTGCAGTTTCCTCACTGTAGTAGATATGGCTGAGTCTAGCAATATATGTAGATATATTAATAGCTAGTAGATAGTAAATAGCTCTCCATATGTAAATCTACTACAAAATTTTTCCATAGTCACGGATGATAAAAACACTGTGGGGAGGGCACCTTTAAAAATACTGATGCATTCATTTTGTAGGTATGCAGAAAGTACATACATTTTTAACCATAACTTGATTTGTTATTGATGTGGCTCTGTGTTGCTTTCAGAGAAACTTTAAGTAAAATTAAATCTAAAATAAAGAATTTATTTTATTTCAGTCAAAATCATAGCTGTGTAACCGAGCTACAGTTTTTAGTTAGATGTTATTGTGGATTATGAAATATTTGTCACTTCTTCAAAGGTTGCACTTGGCTTACAAAATATTATTAAATAAATTATACATCCTCTTCTTAACTGCATAGTTGATACATCTTTACCAGATGCATTTTTATCTAGCATTGTCATTACTAGTGTTCACTCAGTTTTAGTTGAGAATGCAAAATTTTTTATTATAGAGGTAGTAGTGAGAATTCTATAGCCATTTGCCTCTATACCAATGTAAATCACTGCTGTATATAAACTATGTTTTTTGTTTTATATTCCATGTGTCTCTTCTTAAAATACTGTTTAAAAAAAAAAACTGTGTCCAGAAAATATCACATTTCTCAAATTAAAAAAAAAAAAAAAGCCAATAATGAAATATAGGGGGAAAAAAATTTGAAAAAACCCCAATGTATTGATTTCAATATTGTCTGCAAGGGTAGGATTAAGTTCATCTACCTTTACCATTTACTAGTTAGATATTGTCTAGGATGGCCACTTAGTCTTCCTGTGTAGTCAGTGAAGGAAAATCTGATACAGCTAAAGAGTCATTCTTTCTATTCTCAGCTAGATGTTAGGACTTCTCTTGAGGTACCCATCTCTGTTTCTAGGATTCTAAATAACCAGCTTAAATTTAGACATCTAGCACAAACTGATGAATTCGGGTGAGCTGAATTCCATATCCTGTATTTGCTTTATATCTGAAGGCATTTCTGCAGTTTTGGTAAGGTCAGGTTTAAAGAGAAAGGACAGCTACGGCAGTATTTTGTTCTCCCTACATCCAGCAATTGTAGTCAATACTAGCAGTTACAGGTACCAATAAGTATTATCAATGAAAGAAAATAAAATAAGTTTTCAGCTTTTAAACCTGCAGTAAGAAATACTTGAATAAAGTGAATTTTCGTGGACACTGCAAAAGTTGTTAAAACAAAGAGTAAGAAGTGTCATCAAATGAGGTATTTACAGCTGGAGGAACTGTGGCACCAGCAGCTGTAATCAGAGGAGCAGCTAGGCACTCAGGCCTCTGTTTATCAAGGCCTCATTTCACACTCACTGATGTGAGGAATCCCAATATAAACCCAGATCACGAAGGCCTAGAAATCAACAACAGCTTCAAAACAGGTAAACAATATTCGATAAGGAAAGACTAACAGTTTTCCAAAGCTTGCAGTGAAGTAGCTCAAATTTGAAGATGATTCTTTGCAACTTTTCTATGCAGATTCTTATGTCTGCCATTGTGACTGAAAGCTTTTTGACAGTTGATGCACTATAGATTTCATAAAATCTAGCTCCAGAGTTAAAAAAGTTCTGGTGTATTGATGTGCTCATTTCACAGAAGAGACACAAGAAGACCTGCTTCAAAGCTCTGGGCAATGCAGGGCCATCTCACACAGCGAAGAGTTTGCATCTTATCACACCCCAAATCAGTTCATGTTCTTTCTGTGTGTGGCATTCAATATAGAATACCAGTTAAAATAGTACACTGGCTCAGGAGAATTTCAGAAGCACATTTAAAAGCAGAATTTATCCTGTGTTAAAAACAAAACAATTATTTTCTCCCTAAAATTTTAATGAGAAAAAATTAACAAAAAGATTATTCCATTTCAGCTATATCTAAAATGAGTTTGTGAAATGTGAATCAAAAGCATTCAACCTTTTTATTCATCCATGATTTCTATCTTCTATAATAAAAAAATAATAATTTTTAGGTTTGCAATGATTTAGACATATGTATTAATATTTTAGTTCTTACTATGTAGTTTAGGGACACAAAGTCTAGCATAGCAAATCTAGAATCTGTTTCTTGGAGAGGAGAGGAGAGGAGAGGAATATAAAGAATATACTTTATTTCACAGGTTTAGTGCTCAGAAGTTTTTGAAAGTCAGGTCCCTTCAAGGTCCCTCCAGCAATCAAACCCCACTACAGTGGGGTTCTTAAACTGTCTGAGTACCTCCTGCTTAGCATGTAAAAGAAACTGTCAATATGCTAGTGAAGTTATTGATATCACCATAGAAAAATACTTCAATTATTGAGAAGAAACTTCTAGAATAGATTTAAGGTTGAGGTTTACAAACTGGCAACTCAGAGGAGAGGCCAGTCATACTTAGAGGTAAACCAAGATCTGGAGGCTAACCATGGCCAAGAGAGGTGGTGTTCTGAGAGAAGGCAAAGGTACAGAAAAAAGGTTGCTCAAAAGAACAAAATCCAGGGAATACAGCATGAGGGTCCAGAGAAAGGGGATGAAGAAAGTTTTAAAATAGCCATCAAACAAATGCTCACAAAAATGAACACATTCTACAGCATTAGCTGCCCACTGATAGGGTCATTGATAGTCTTGGAAGTTGCTGTTGCGAAAGCAAATCGAAGTTAGGTCCTTTAAATCTAATAGCTGCATGAGCTGTTGTCTCTGACTTCCAGGTAAATCTTCAATTTTTTCTCTCCATTAACATAGAGAGAAACATTCTATTAATATGAAGGTCCAAATTCCAGTCAAGTCTGACAGAACATAGTATTGTCTGACAATACTGCATTAGAAGGATAAAGGCTTGGAGAATGTTTTAGTGGAGGAAATAGGAAAAATGAATGTCTTTCTTTTAATGTTCTTTTCTTTTAATTTTAACTCAACTTATTTCACTTTATTAAATGATATTTTTAGCTGTAGATTAATTTCATTTACGGGCATATTTAACAGGTAACTGAGTGCCAAAATTGATTTCAATGTTTGCACTGAGTGACATGGAATTCAGTGCTTTTATTTCAGGACTCATGAGTATGAGTTGGAAAGTGCTGGATGGCAGAGCACTTTCAATTTTCCTACAAAATGTGAAGTCTTCAATACACTACAGAGCACTTGAATGTTCAGGATCTGGAAGGCATCCAAAATGATCTGAATGGTGCATCTCAGGATTTTTATTAGAGCAAGAGGGACAAACAGATGGCAGAGTAGGAAAAAAAAGGATGAAGGAGTCTCATGGGGATTGCTGAGGGTTGGCAACATGAACCCTGGCTTGAATCCAGATCATTGACTACGAAAGGCTAGAGGCCACAAAAAGGACAGAGTCCATCCTTAAACCATTTTGAGATTATATAGCCCTGGGATCTGCAGCACCTTCCAACTCATACTCATCTCTGCAGATGGGCCGCCCTGGATTAGCAGGCACTGACAGTGATCAGGGTCATCTTCCCTCCATCCTGTTGCATTCATGCACTCTCTTTGGGTGTTCTTCTACAGGACAGAGGGTGGGGGCACAAAGCTCCAACTCTACATCTCATCCCAATCTCACCCTTGGATGGCTGCAGTTTGCACTCTGTCCATGGCTTTCTGCAGGGTACAGGTTCTCCTTCATTGAACACTGTTCTCTGCTTGTCCCATTTAAGCTGTCTCCCAGAGCTCCTTAGTGATGTGCTGGGATTCTGACGGCCTATGATTCCCTGGGGGCTGTCTCCTAAGGGAGGGTGGGAAATGCACCCAGGAGCAAGATGCATCACATTGGAATAGGCAAATGTCTCTCTAGGGAGACACATGACAGGGGACTTGCTGCAAAAGCACATGGCCCTCCTCCTTTCTGCTGCACCTTGACAGCAGGGCTCAACTCCCAAAACACTCTGAAAAACCAACCATACGTTTGACCCCTGCCTCCACCACTGTGCAAACCACATGCTTGACCACTTCATATTGCAGAGGGAGCTTGTCTACTGAGCCTGTCTCTGGCTCATTGAAAGGTTGAACGAACCATCATGTGTCGCTGTAAGTTATCACATTTATTCTCTGAAGTTACTTTTAATACACACTACAGACCTTTGACACTGTCTCCCACGGCATTCTCCTAGAGAAGCTGGCGGCTCACGGCCTAGACATGTACACTCTTCGCTGGGTAAGAAACTGGCTGGACGGCCGAGCCAGAGAGTTGTAGTCAATGGAGTTAAATCCAGTTGGCGGCCGGTCACGAGTGGTGTTCCCCAGGGCTCAGTTTTGGGGCCAGTGTTGTTCAATATCTTTATCAATGATCTGGATGAGGGGATCGAGTGCTCCCTCAGTAAGTTTGCAGACAACACCAAGCTGGGCGGGAGTGTTGATCTGCTGGAGGGTAGGAAGGCTCTGCAGAGGGACCTGGACAGGCTGGATCGNCCAGGGAAGTGGTGGAGTCACTATCCCTGGTGATATTTAAAAGACGTGTAGATGAGGTGCTTAGGGACATGGTTTAGTGGGCATGGGAGTGTTGGGTTGACGGTTGGACTCGATGACCTTAGAGGTCTTTTCCAACCTTAGTGATTCTATGATTCTATTTTATGATTCTAGTGTCTATACAGACCTAATGTCTGACAAGAACAACACAAGTGGTTTATCTGTCTCCCCAAAACACGTTAATGAACAAAACTCACCACAGTGGACTTCACAGAAGTCGTCTTTGCCATCTACAGACGGAAAGTAGGGTGGAAAGAGGGAGAGAGATACCAATGTTCTCTGCTGCTCTTCCAGTGGAGGGAAGTTGCTTAAGATAAGCCCAGATATTGGTTTCAGTTTAAAAATCTTGCTTGATGCTTCAGAAGAAAGCTAAAAAAATTATCTGGGCAGGTGTGAATTAAAGTAGGGAGGGAAAATCCAAAAATACAAACAAAACTATCTTCCTGACTTTTTTCACAGAAAAAGAATCCTCCAAAGGGTGGGATTTAATTGTCCATATGTTATCAATAAAGACAGCCTTGAATCCTTAGCAAAGAGCTTCATTCTCTGTTTCACTGTGAGCTAGGGACTGAAAAATGTTATTTATTCTTCCCCACTCCCCTCCACCCCCCAAAACTCATTCTCTCTGTGAATGGACTGTGAGTACTTTATCCACTGCTAGGGCATTTGAAAAGAAATTCTGTTATGAAAGCTAAATCAATTACCTCTAGCTAAATAAGCCTCTCTGCTTATGTCAGAGAGTCATCTTCTCTTAAGGCAATCACAGGTCTGGAAGATGGGGAAGGAGGCCTGGTTGAGAGAGAGCATTTACAAACATTCACAGAGATGTTATCATCTCCATTGTGATACTCCTACAAACCACTCAGTGGCTGAACTTGTCATTGAATTTCCCTTAAATTTTCTGTTTGGACCTTTTCCCCCATAATGCTGTCATCCATATTTTCCTTAGAATTTATTATATATTCAGAGGGAAAGTATTCAATTCTATTTCAGATTGGCTTCACTGAAGATTCAATATATGCCTAGAAGAAATGAGATTATAAGGAGGCAACATAAGCACAGCACATAATAGGGCATTTTTTTACCCAAGATCAACATCACACTCTAACCCTTGAAAAAGACACAACTGTATTCTGGAGTTTTTCAGATCATTGTTACAAAATTGTTGTTCATTCACCATCAGAAAGATCAATGAAAAACTTCCTGCTAGAAGCTTGGAAACTCCCTGAAGCCTTTTCCTTCTTTCCGCTGATGAAAAAAAAAAGGCAGAGCTGTAGTAAGCTTGAGAGTGGAGACTCATCCACAGTATCTCAGAGCACTTCCATCAACATCCTTCAACTTACCTCAGTAGAAGTTGGATGGCCCTGTGCATTTATTGAAGGACTCTTATGGATTGCCACATTGTCATAGCTATTGTAATGGGCTACAGACCAGCTCTTCAGATCTATGGAGAAAATAGCTTTGAGAAAAAGAGACAATTGAAATTCAAAATCCTTGGTTGATGCCTCTTTCCGTGTGTTGGGGGAAAGGACGACTTCTGCATGAAAAATATTTTGTGATAAGGTGTGAGCACTCTGACACGTTCTGATTTGCCCCTCTGCCCCCCACGCATGTGCGCGCATGCACACACACACTCTTCCTCTGCACTGCTTGTGGCCACTCCAAATGCTTATACTAAGTGGTTTCACAGTTCATGGCTTATGCTTGCTTCATGAACCCACGTACCTGTACAGTTAATAAAAATCCCTTCAGAATTTTTTGTTTCTTGTCAGGACTTCCTTTTCTTGGAAAGTGTTATGTATGGCATTATGTGTGTGGGGGGTTGTTTTTTCTTTTTTCCACTTTTAAGTCTATATAAGCTGATAATGGAGTGAATGTGTTTAATGTCCTTATCCTACATAATTTGGGAGGAAAAAGTCCTTAGCAAGTTTTCAAAGCATTTTTTAGACTATATTTTTTTCTCCTCCTTGGGTTATCTTTTAATTTATTTTCCCTTTTTGTTTCCTCTTTTTCAATTTTCTTCTGCCCTTCTCATAATTTTCTTTCTAACTATTTTTAAAATGTCATCAGTTGCCTTCTAAAATTACTTGCTCTCCCACTGTTTCACCGCTTTCCTGTTCTACATTTACAAGTTTCTTATTTCCACTTTCTCACTGTCGCTTTGTCCTGTGGGACAAGTAGCTTATTTCTTATGGCACTTTTTCTTCAAGGCTTAGGGCTCTTTGGCTCAATTTGTGTTACGACTTTCTGAAGAGCCATGCATGCTGAATGTGCCTCCTGTTGTTGCTCACAAAGCATAACAACAGTGCCAGGAGCCTGGACTTTACAAGACCAGAGAACTCCTGTTTGACAGAAATCAGGAGTCAGACTTTTTTTCTGAAAGGTTCAGAATCTGTATATGTTTATTTTAATTTAAATGTAGATGATTATCTATGAAGACTCCTTAAGAAAATCTAGTAACTTACTTTTGTGAATATACAGGGGCTGAATTCTTCAGAAAACTCTGTCCATTAACATCACAAATGAAATTTCATTCTTTCCACTATACTTCTCTGTAAGTCCATACACCTGCAAGTCTTCAGGAAGTGGCATATTTGCACTGAAACAGTCTAATTGTAAAAGCAAACCACATGTTACACAATCCCCAAAAATTAGTGAAACAGTATTCAGGGGACTGTGTTTTTAGAGATGTAATACAGGTGAGATGGAAAGGTGACGATCAAACAGTAGCACTGTAAAATGTATCACCAGAAGTTTTTTTCCTTAAAACTGCTTTATTACTCCTTTTACATACATGTTTATTTTCTAAGTTTAGTCCACTGCCATATCCATATTTGGGGTACTTATTTTTGTATGGATGCTATAGACTCAAACTGTTGTATAGATGGTTCCAGGTGTAGCTGAGAAGTCTAAAAATGCTACAAAATATAGAGAATCTAATCTTCCATTTCAGTGAAGTTATCTGTCTGTATATCATATGCCTGAGCTTATGTAAGAGTCTTCACACAACCGAGGCCTGAACATTTTCTAGTTTAGGCTATGTTGAAATTGCAAGACTGTACAGAGTTTACCAGGTCTCAGTTCAGCTGTGTGCATTTCAAAACAAGAAGTGGACACACTAATCTCCAGTTACAGGTTGTAACATTGGAAGTGCTGGCCACAGGGGGTCTGCAGAGTGCGCTAACCCTGTCTCCTGTTGAAGTGGCCATGACTGCAGTGCGTGCTACAAAGTGCACCTTCTCTGCTGGCAAGGGTTGTATGGAACATCCTATCACTGTAGCATCCCACGGTGCGGTGTACAGGGATGACGTGGCATGCACGTCCGTGGTGCAGCGTGTACAGGTCAACATTTCCTGGCTTGGCACATCTACAGATGATTCCAAATGGATTTCTCTGTAATGTTTGGTCTGCTGTAAATGGAGATACACTGCTTTGTAATTTGCACATAAACAGAATATCAGCTTCTATAGGAATTGGACTGACCCTATTACTGTTACACGAAGTGCACTTACTAAACATTATTTCTTGGTATTTTGTAGAATGTTAAATATAGCCATGATTACTGATAGCAAAATCTAATTTTATGCTTGAATTAAGCTACTGCACAACTTTTTTTTTTTTTCCAATTACAAGGCAGAGTCATATTAATTATTTGGCAAATATATACACTGACATTTGTTATATACTTTTATTAGAGTTTCTGGCAATGATGTCAGAAAGGTAACTTATAACAGTTCATTACCAGACAAAACCCATTTTATTTCCAGTAACATCTTTTACATTTTTTAACATCCTTTTACAATAAGAGTCTCATTTAAAATTATTGATTATTCTGCCCAAAGAAAATTCCAGGATGGATTTGTGTGTTACTGCTGTTGCCTTTCCTGAATGGCCTGATACATGATCATCTGAGGTCATATTTTTGGAGGAGTCTTCTTCAGAGATCTCTATCTAAATAATCAATACAATGCTCTTAGCCTCCAAATTGCAAATCTTTGCAAACATAAAACTTCGCCTGCTTAAAACGACACAATCACTTTTAAAGGAAGAATTGATATTTTTGTGCCTTGGACATGTTAAATCAATTATTAAGAATAACATTTCCTTTTCTTTCCTCACTAATAAACTAATAAATGGAGAACTACAATAATGCTCAATCAGTTATATATACAATGGAAGAATTCATCTATGTGCAGATATACATGCTCACCTGATCTATCTTGTTACAGTTTATCCAGCATATAATGCATTTTGTATGTAGAGAACATATTAACAATTATATTTTACAAAATATGCTTCTGAATTAGTCATTTATCCAGAGAAACACGGATGCCTCCTGGGCTGATGTTTTTATAAAATGCTGACGATATTTACTCTTAATAAGGATGGGAGCTCAGAGTCCAGCAAAGAGTAGGTATCTTTGGAACAGAAAAAAGGTGTTTCTTAACCTATAAGACTGCTTGAAACTGATTGTCAAAGGAAACGTAATATTCAACTTAAAAAGTTAAGATCATGACTCTCAAATTGGGAATTTAAATTAAATATATATTTAGATACAGAACCAAACCCTAGAATTACTTGAAGATCTAAGGTTCTCTATCAATTAAGTCAACAGCTGGATGCCCTTGTAAGTTTGCTGAGTTAGATGCTGAGATAAGAATGTAAATTTTGCAGGATTGTTTACCAGTCAGATTGTAGAAAATCTCTCTTCATGGTCTAACATTTTTAACAGATGTGCTTTATGATTCTAGCTGAGCTATGGAAGTCCCAAATTATAGGTGAATGCGCAAGAGTCCTTGACTGCTAAGGACCATAAGGATTCATCATAGAACAATTACAGGGAAGTGGTGGGTTCTACTTTTAATCAGAAATATATTTTAGCCTGCAGTGCAACTCAATGAAATGGAAAAATCACTTGCTGACAAAAAGGTCAACTCATCCAAACCACCCACGCTGATGCAGTAGAGAGCTCTAGGTCCATAATATTAGGAGTCATTGACCCTGTCTTCAATGATGCTATCCAAATTTACAGAATTTGTGGAAAATTTTAAGGTATTGGAGAACTACAGTCTGTAATGGGAAAGAACTGAAAGGACAAAAAAAATATTTGTTCAGGTTAATCCACAACACGAACAAAAGCATGTCCTTGGACAAAATGCCTTAGCAGTTTGTATAAACATACAAGGGGTTATTACAAATCAGAGCCAAGATTTCAGACAGGGTCTGTTACTGAAAATAAATCCTCAACAGCTTAACAAAGTAGAAAAATTGATGTGTTTCTCAAGCAATAAAATGTGGAAGCATTCAATAAGTTAACTCTTTGATGGCATAGCCTTTCATAGCACACGTTACAGTGATAGAGGTCTTTAAAATCTGAACTGGGTAACATCAGTGTGTCAGACAATCTTTTTAAACACATATTCCAAAATCTTTTCAGTAACACTTGATCCAAATATCCATTCCTATGTTTGTATCATTACTTAAAAATTTAACATTGGATCATTTTTTCTTGGAAATTTGAGTTCACTATTTTTAATTGACAGGATAGAGTTTGAAAGACATTTAGTTTTTTTCATGTGTTATGCATGCACATATATCAGTTATTGGAGTAATCAGCAGCCAATTGGAAATAGACAGTTTGGGTGCTCCCATAACATTGTAGGAACAGGAGTGTTATTGCTCACCAACAATAAATATGGTAATAAATGATGAGTACAGCATTGCTTCTTGTATTTTCATATGTACTTGGTAAGTATTTGAAACCTAAAACTGACAGATAAATATTTATCAGTAATTTAAGGAATAGAAAAGACCATTGTGTTCTATTCAGTTTGACATCCTGTGTAAGAGATGTCACAGATCTTCACTCTGACAAAAATACATATCGGAGATATGAGTACTAAAGAATATGAATTTATTACATTGTGACAGATAGAAGACTTCAGAAGGACAGAAATGTCAAAGAATGTTATATTAGCATGGGATGTATATTATGGACACACAGATTTTTCAAAGTTATGAATGCACAGTTGCACTGCCATGGTCATAGCTGGTGGTAATTAATGTAAATCTTATTAGCCAGAAGTCTTGTGATAGTTTTGTCCTTGGGAAAAAAGAACTACTTATACCCACAGGCCTGACCTATAGTGAAGGTAAAGGATATAAAGAGACAACTGTAATCTCAGGTCATGGGATAAATTCATGCCATTCCACTGACATGAAGAAAGGATGTGATGAAACAGGCTGACTAACCTGCATCTGCATTAAGGATCTGATTGGGATGATGGAATAAACCATACCTACTTTATCCTATGAGGCTTTATGAGACAAAAGAAGCCTACAGAAGTAGAAGTGTAATATAGTTCATAAACCTGCTGAGCATAATCACATTGAGTTACAAATGGATTAAGGACCAAATCAGTGGTCTGAAGGGAAATGAACATAATGTCTCACTTGAAAAAGATTACTAACAGCTTGACATTCAGTATTCATTCTGAGAAAGCCTGAATGATCAGAGGTACCATTAATCTGATAGCTAGGGCACAAATATATTATGGAATCGTGTAAAACAACAAATTTGCATCAAATAATGAGAGAATTGTTGGAAGGTTATTTGGGTACTACAAAAATATTTTTCCCACAATGTATTTCCATTTGAGTGTACTTCTACGAATTTATAATAATTAGGGTCAGATATTTTGCTATAAAATTGAAATTAGATCTCCTTTATGTAATTTGCAGTAAGATTCTGGATATTAGTTTTCACCAACTGCCAGACAGAATTAGTGCATTCTGACAAATGAACCAAAGAAATACTGTACTCAGAGTTCTCTAAAACTAACTTCAGAGAAACCACAGGGTGTGCTGCATCAATGAACTGATACATTTGTATGCCTTTTTTTTTTTTTTTTTTTTACCTCCTCCCCCCACCCCATTTTGAGTGAGGCAAGCAAATGAACACTCCTTGCAGGAGGACTTAGTTCATGACTGTCACAAAACACTGGAAGTCAGCATGATAATGAGCTAATTTGTGTGGAAATGAACTCATTAATGCTAATGGTTTGCTGGCTCCCAACTGACTCACAAACTCCTTAACAAAATTCAAAACAGAGGGGAAGTTCATGAATTTTGGAAGTGCTGAGTAAAGAAACAAATGTGTCTCTTCCTCATTCATATTCCAAATTCAGTGATCTACCCTGTGCTCTGATAATCTTGTCCTAGAATATACTCTGGGGAACATTAGTTCGTACAAAAGATCTCATAACCGAATTGTAGAAATTCCCATCAGGTGGAAAAGAAAGTATTGATTGTTTCTAATTTTTAATTCTTTCCTACCAAAACACTTCTTTACTTGTAAATGAGTAGGCTTTCTAACCTGAAGAAAATAGAACTTTTTATGTAAGAAATCTCAAGAACAATTCAGCAAGATATTGATTCTCATATAATACTTCAGATATATGCACGAATCTGTCCTTCATGCAAATGATGTTTTTACCAAGGCCATTTCCTAGTAGGGTTTATCAATATCACAAGTAATTTCTACACCCAACACACATATTTCAAATTCACCAAACTTTTTTCCTTCAAATAAACCCACAAAAAAAAAAGGGAACAGCTGAAGTCTGCAACAAAGGTAATACATGAAGTTTTGTTATCTCAGAGGAGTATTGAGAGTTTTATCACTATGAGCTGCAAAAAGTTTAGAAAACTTCTGCTGCAAACCATATTGGAAGAGCAGAAGTTCACAAGGTATGTGCAGTTCAGATAAACATCTCAACTCTTAACTGAGTAAGATTAGGCTAGAAATGTTGTTCTTGTGTGCTTGAATATGTAAGTGCAGAACTGCATCACATGAAGTTACAACTATTTTATGGAGATTAGAATAATTTTTTTTTAAGAATTATTGAAAGAATTTTGCATTGAGTTTATTTTTGAAGACTTATTAGATTAAGTTAAGATGATACAGGGCCCAATTTACACATAATAATTTATAATTATTTTATCTACTTTAATCCATACTCTAATTACCTTAATTGAAATTTTAGGAAATCATTTTCTTGATGATACAAATTACTTCAGTCAAAATTGCATTAACATTTATTGTTATATTACCATGGTCAATAAAACTGTATTTCTTTGCTACCAAGCTACATGTCTAGGAAGAAACAAAGACAAATGAATTTAACAAAAATATATCTTTCATTTCCTAACCAATAATCAAGATTTGTAATAATCATTTTCTCAGTGTGACAGCTATACAATGGTATTACCCTTTACACAATCTACTCAAATTAATCATTTTTCCTTTTTTCTTTTTCTTCTCTTTTTTCTTTTTTTTTTTTTGTTGTTTTTATTAAATTGAAACACCTTGAGTGGATCAAAAGGTTTTGCCTTCATATCTGAAGTAGGATATGTAGGAGCATGATGTCCTGCTAGCCTAATACCTAACATTACTTCACAGTCCTTTATCTTTTTGCTAAGGTAAAATATCACAACTTATTTTTGCTTTCAATTCAGCTTAGAAATTCCAAAATTTTCAACTTGCTGATGGTTTGAATGAAGATCAAACAGTGTAGTTAGGGGAAGTAAATGGCATGATATAATTATGTATAATTTCATGTATTTTGTCTGTGATTTCTGCAGGCTAGTTTTTAATGACTGAGCTGTTGTGCTGCTGAAAAGACACTCCAGAAAATGTTTTGACCCTGCAGCATAGCTCAGAGATAACTGAGCTAATTTTAAGCAAGTAGTAATATAAACTGGATAAAGCAGCATATTCAAGGCTCCATAACGGATGTTGTTTTCATTACCAAAACAAGTTCATTTTAATCCAGTGGAGGTATCTCTATATTATTGTATTTTATTTACATACCTGAGGGGTATTTGAATCATACTTATCCCTCTTCTTCCTCCTCACTCTAGAAGTGTAATCAAATGGCAACTACATTTGCACCAATCAAAACTACCCATTGAGTCCATGACCTGCTCCCAAGATGATCCCTGTTTTTAAGTGACAGCAGACCCAACAACAAGCAGGTTGCAAATCACATTAATTGTACTGTTTTATATACAGAAAGTCCTCGCCTCTGGACCTCCAAAGACTTTTTCCTGGCACTTGGGTTACCCCATCCATTGCATCATGTGACAGAAAATGAGCAGTGGGAAAAAGTCTAGTATTGTGGTTTAACCTGGCAGGCAGACAAATACCATGCAGCCGCTCGCTCACTCCCCCCACCCCCAGTGGGATGGGGAGAGAATCAGAAGAGTAAGAGTGAGAAAAACTCATGGGTTGAGATAAATAGAACAGAAAAGGGAAAATAATAATAAATAATGATAGAATATACAAAATGAGTGATGCACAATGCAATTGCTCACCACCCGCACTGACTGATAACCAAGTAGCGATCGGTACTTCCTGGATCACGCTTACCATTCATATACTGAGCATGACGTCACATGGTATGGAATACCCCATTGGCCAGCTGGGCTGGCTGTCCTGATTATGTTCCCTCCCATCTTGTGTACCTAGTTCAGTCAGTAGGCGTGGGAGCTGTCCTTGGACTAGGAGGGTACTTAGCAACAACTGAAAACATCAGTGTGTTATCAACATTTTTCTCATACTAAATCCAAAACACAGCACTAGGAAGGAATTTAACCCTGTCCCAGCCGAAACCAGGACATCTAGTTAGAAGTGTGTTGCTGCAGACAGAACAGTGAGCATAGCTTGCATCCTGTTCTCTGCCCACCTCTTTTTTTAAGGAGAGGGAGTTTTTGGAAACAGCAACAATATGATAAACATTTCCCAGAGCAAAAAGTTGTAAAGGGTCACTTGCATGCAGAAAAGTGTTTACCTATGAGCAAATTACCATCAAGAAATACTATGTTCCCTAAAGAGCTCTCATTCTAATTCTACCTGTCAATACCAGATGAATATCTGACCACATGCTTTATTCACTCAGCAACAGTCAGGTAATGATCAGTAGCTTTAAGTTATTTCTCCAAGTGCTATTTATATGCTGCCTGCCATTCAGCCTTTGCAGCACAGAGTGGGTGAAAAAAGGTTAGATATAATTTCTGACAGCCACTGAAGACTACTGCACTTCAATAGAGATTCACCTACACATAGAGCAATTGATCTACAGAAGCATATTTTGCACAGATGGAACACATTATAATATAAAATGTTATTTCAGTGATTGGTTTCTCCCTTGTGCAGAGAAATATGTTCCAGATAAGCTTCAAAAACACATACTTTAGCACCAGAGCAGATATAGCAGCTTATGCAGGTGGATAAAAGAACTATAATCTTGTTAGGAGGAGTTATATCATAGATGGAATTTCTTTGAGTATTTAGACCTTTATTTATAATCTTCATAAATCACCTGATCAGATAATTCAACTTTTAAAAGCTTAAACGTGCTGACAAAACAGAACTGCATATAGTGAAAAAAGTAGAAACAAGAGTTAAGTAAGCAGTTCCCACTATAGAAGGAGAAAATATTGGATTATTATGTGCACCAGCTGACTAATGTCATATTAAAATAGTACTGAGACATCTATAGAAGGAAAAAGAAAACCATTGATTGCTTAAAAGAGAAATAATTGGGATAATGTTAAAGTAGAAGCACTATGTGCTATGCATGACCATTCCACTCTGTAACTTCATTATGAAACACTGAAGTATTGATGCAACTTAAGCTCTCATTCAGAGGACACTGATAAAGATTTTCAGTGTCTGAAAGCAAAAGAGTTTTTTTGAATGAAAACTTTTTCTAAAGTTAAAAACCTGCAGTTTATAGTAATTGTTATAATTGTTTATAGTAATTGTTATAATATTGTTAATACTGAATCACATTAAAAACTCAAAACAATATGTAGACCAAAAGGTTATTTTGCCTTTTCCCCACACCACACGCTCCCCAACAGAGTTGGTGGTGAATCAAATTCAATGTTACAGGAAAGTTTCCCAAGTATGTGTGCATATGACTCTGCTTCAGGCTCCACCCTCCTACTGACACTGCACAGAGAAGTATTCAAGGAAGCCAGTGAAGCTTTGGTTAGGTTCATCTGTCTGTCTAGAGACATCTTCAGGATATATTCAAAAGCCTGTTGTGTGACAAAGGGAGAATGCAATGCACGGCAGTATGATGCAAGTGTACCCAACTTTGTGACTTGAATTGGGTTGGGAAAGAGGATAAAAATAATTTTTGTGTCCACCACTAACACACAAAAGTTGGAACAGTCAGAACAGCTGTAACAGTTCTGTCTCTGTCCCTTTTATCTGTCAGCAAAGGACAAACATCTGTCTGCCTGACACAGAGTAAAGCATTGCCAAAAGAAAAATCCAGGAAGAAAAACTCAGATTCACCAAACAAATAACTATTTTTATCTTAAACCATTTCTCTACCTCTATTTAAAATCATTCAGATACTCTTTCTCTTTTAAATACTTCTTATCTTTCTGAACCAAGTGTAAAATTACGTAACCAAATTACTTAAAAAAAAAAAAGAAAAGAAAAACTAATAAAAAAAAAATCACACAGAGCCCACCCATCTCTGGTGTTTTCAGAAATATAGGAACAAAGTTAGATTTTGAACGTATCAAGAAATGACATTCCATCCACATACAGTTAGCCTTCTGAAACTGCTTTATAACTCCAGTGATTTGACAGGAAAAAAAAACAAAACACCACCATTTACTGAAACATTCAATTAAACAATTTTGTTTCTACTTAGAAAAGTCACTCATTGTGCTCTTTTTGTCAAAGCAATCATTTTCTTTGCCCTGTATCTGATTAATTTAAACTTGTCATATATAACTCTTGAATGACAACCCTCAACACATTTTGAAACTATGGGTGATAAGGGACAATCATACTGCCTCTAAGAATTTTCCTACATAGAGAAGATCATCTGCAGCAATCTAGGGTGTAAATTTATAGCACAGTCATCACTTCTTATTAACTCCACATGCAAAAACTCAGTGCTCAGTACCCGTGGGGTATTATGCCACACTTTGCAAATGGAGTAAGTGGCCTCATGAAAAAGACACTTGTAGTAGGTAGCAGAATTTTTCAGACAGACAGGCAGTCAGTATTGAGTATTACAGAGCACTGTAAATTTATGCTCTAATTTATATTCATTAATTTTTACTAACTTGTCTGCATAGGCAAACCTTAATATTTCAAATAAAAGAAATATACAAACCATTTTATGGTGACTGCTGTTTTCACTTCATTGATTACGTTATGTATACACACTCAGGCTGATTCTCCTTCCCTCGCAATCAAAACTGAACAGAGCCTGTTTCAGAGTTTCTCTAAAAGTGTGATATTCCTCTTTCTTATGAATGCACAAGCATTTCAACCTGCTTTTTCAGATAAAACCTTACTGCAACAAGCCAGGGAGCAGGCGAAGAGCAGGTAGGCACAGAGGAGTCAGTCCAAAATGGGGGATGAAGAGTTTATAAAAATGTGACTTCCCAAAACCTAATTTTTATTCCCAAATACTTATGAGTCTTAAATCTTAACTGAAACCACCAGAGCTGAAGAAATCTGTCCTGTGGACGTGAGGTCTTCAACAGAGGAAAACAACATTACTTTGAATATGTAATCCAAGAGGCGCCCTTGGGGACACCAAGCCTGGAAGTTTAAACTGGAAGAGGAGGTACAAACTGCAGTGGGCAATATGCCAAACTAGCTGGTAGCTCTCTGGAGTGGGAGGCAGATGAGACAGCCTCAGCATCTAAAATCACTAGGACTACTGATGCAATCCAATACATAAGAAAGAAAACAATACTGTATAGATATGAAAAAGAAAATCAACATCATAGAATGATATGAAATGTATGCAGCTGCCAAGTATGATGTGGATGTTAAGTAAGGTCACAAGTAAATGTAATAAGAAAGTGTAGATATTCAAAACCAAATGGGAATTAACCCATTAGAACAGAAATTCTTGTATAAATTCAGAGTTGATGTTTTAATGGAAGCTTGAAGTCTTTCCTAATGAGTCCTCTATATGAACAGATTTAGTGGAAGAGGTTTCAGGTCCAGACCTTTCTTTCATTGTCTTAGTTGCTATTATAAAAATTACTTTAATTTGTAAAAGGTTACTCTATATAATCTTATTTTATCTTGATCTAAATAAGCTTAAAATACTATCTATTCAGTGCTTTGGAACTAGGCTATTTCTTCTGACTTTTAGCTGCAGAAAAGCCCACCCCACCTTTTTCTCACATCCATATGTCCCTAATTATCATCTTATATTACTTCTTATGTCATCTTATGATAGGTACTACTCTCAGGTCTATTCAAAGAGTTGGAATCAAATGATCGAGCCTCTCTCTGTTTCCAGACTTGTTGAGGGCACAGAGTGAGTATGGGTACAGAGAAAGGTTTATCTGTTATCCAGAGGTCTGTTCAGTCTGTTTTGAAGTCTATGGATCAATGAATATGTGGACTGCTTTTTTTTCTTGAGAAAGGATCATTCTCCACCTGATCAGTAACTGTTTATGTGATCTGAAATTGTCAGTCATTCAGCATTTTTCTTTGTTATTTTGTGATTTAACGTCAGACCTAAACTAAAACATGGTCAAATACTCATCTGCAGACATTTGAAGAGATGTTAGCCAAGTATATTAGCATGGAGATGAATAAATGGAGAATATTGGTTTCTAAGTGTATTTTGAGAAGATAAGGTATGTTTTCACATATGTAAAAAAATATAACTAATTTTCTGTGTAATAAAATGAATGCTTTGTAAAGAAATCTAGGCATATATTTATAATAATAACAATGATACTTATCATTTATAGTGTTCTGTATTTGTACGTAGCTCACCAAGCACTTGATCTCATATTTGTGATGAAGGTACATATTTTTTCCATTTTTAAACAGGGAGAATGAAACACAATATTCAGAAGGATGTCATCAGTTTTAAAAAAAAAATCAACTGAAGTACTTTAATCTTCTACTACTGTGTGTATCCCCAATGTCATTAAAGTAAAGTTACTAGTCTTCTTTCAAATGAGAATACTCAGGTTGAGCTCTTCTGAAGATAGGTGCTTCAACATCTTCTTCAAATGTAAAACATTTGAAAATGTTACTCCAAATTAATTGATGGAGTTGTTGAAAGACATGTTACTTAAAAGTACTTTTAGCATCCTTTTTAGTGAAGTACAGTATATTTTCTGCACTGAAGATTTTAGGTTTCTTCCAGATGAACCAGTGTATTGTAACATTTGGTTTTTTAGATTAATACAATAGGAGTAATATATTATAGTTCATATATGATGTGTTTAAATGGCTAAGAAAACACAGCAACTTTGTATTTTCATTTGTAATTTTTACTTGTGTTAGTGTTTCTTATCCTGAAGCAATGGCCTGTTTGCAGATCACCAAGCCAATTCATTCACCTCTGGGCCTGATCCTGGCTCTTCTCAGGTGCAGATGAATGCTCAGCAGCCTACCAGCTGTAGGTAGGCCCAGCACAACTGATCTGATGACACATAGCAAAGCTAGCACTGCAGGGAAGGACCAGACCTACTGCACATGTTCAAATCGACAGCAATGTATGCAAAGTCCAGACAGAAAGGTCAAACTACAGGGAGAGGTTCAGTAATGTGATAGCCTGAAAGGCTGGGGACTAGCAGGACATACAATCAAGTACATAATAAAGAGTTCAGCTGTCTTTTTAATAGGAATCTTACAACTGTAATTGTTGGCTTGATTCTTCTTTCTTCTGGTTCATCTCACTGGACTCTGCATACTAGGTAGCAGTTGAGCTACTCTCCTTGTCTTTGAGTTTAGGGCAACATATTTCTATATATTTTATTTTAAATTAAAATAATACCTTTGTCTTGCTACGTTTTGCCAACATTAGCTCATCTGTCCAATTCCAGATACAGCCAGTAAAAAGGCAGCCACTGCACTCTTGCAGGTAGAGCTCAAGAGAATTTACATGTATTTCCCATTACTGTCAACTTCTTTTATGTACAGAAGAAACAATAATCTTGGAGACATCAAAAAGCAGAAAATTGCAGCAGTATTATGTGCAATGTGAAAGAGATCCAGTAAAAGAGCTTTCTCATTATTCTTATTCCTTGCTTAAGAAAGTATTTGTCTACTGGTATAAAAAGCAGTCAATTGTCTTTGTAGATCAATCCTTTTATGATATTTTAAAACCTTCTAGTATTTTTTATTTTAGGGTTGGGAAGCTGACAAGCTACATTTGTTTCTGAGTTTATAAATAAAATGTTATATTGTAGCAAAAAAATGAACCTTCTTCCTCTTTAAATAATTATTATTCACATTACTCAGGCTTGGTTGTGCCATTTGAATCACTAATTAGCTGTTAAATGCAGTAGCAGAAAATATCTTCTATTGAGAGAAACAATGTTAATATAAATCATAACAATTAATAACATTACAGGAAGTTTATTTTCTCTGTTACACTGAAGTCCACGTATGGTAATGTCAATACAAAGATTTAGTAGAAAAACCTTTTGTAGCAGTCACAGATATGCTGTTCCTTTCAGGAGAATTATAGATGTGGAATAACATTTATATATTTACCTGTATGGAGTATGATAAATATGGAACTTTGCTTAAAAAAAACCCCAGTAACAAAACAAAACAAAAAAAAATCCCCCAAAAGCTATTGATAAACAAGGTGTCAAGAATCTGGATTTCTGAATCTGGCCTATTGACTGAGTCTGGTGATCTTCTTCCATCCATATTTGGATGGATGATTTCTATACAACTAGAAGTAATATTTTCTGTAACAATTTCCCTTTTCTGCCTGTATGTGCATTTTAGGAGGTTTAGAAGAACCTTCTTACAGATATTCTACTCTATGGCTAAGTTATTTATAAATGGATTTCATTTTAATGCTTTAAAGAAGACATGGCTAAAATTGTCCTTCTAATTACTTCATATTCTTAAAAGAGCTGGCTAAAGAATGAAATTTCTTTCCTCAAGAAAATTCTGAAATTTTATTTTATAAAATGGCCCCAAATTTTTACCAAGAGTTGAATGAAAATTTCTTTAAAATACTGATTTAAAACGTGATCTCATTAGGTATTTGTTTCAGTATTATTAAAAGCATAAGCAAAATGCTGAAATTAGAAAAATGCTGAAAATAGAAAAATCTAAGAGAAAAGTTCCATTGTGATGTTTATTTCAAATGGTAGTTTTTCTTCATAGGGTGTTTCCAAGTCTTTGATCCTCTTCTTTTTGGAACAGTGAGTGAACTTATCTCTTTATCCAGAATGTTTTTCTTCATTATCTCCTTTCTCTTCTCTCTCTTTTTTCCACACTAATTTCCTTGGCTATGGCATGATCCCTGTGAACCTGGGGTTGCCCTTCCACATTTGCCTCAAGACTTGCCTGAGTTAGTCTCTGGCTAGGATATTAAGTATGCAAGAGAGTGAACTTATAGATCAAGAATAATTTCCACGAGCTGCCCCAATGACAACTGAAATTCCCTGATGATACAGTATCAATCAACTCATCTCTTCACAGTATCCAGTCACATCCCAAATTCCAAAGCAGGTTTTATTTTATCCCCCAAATTTATATGAGAACTCTTACCTTGAGGGCACTGCAGCTTCAGTCCTGGATTTCACCAGTGCTACCAGCACTATCACCATTTTTCCAGCCTCTGGGCCATGACCCACAGGGAAGTACTTTTGAGATACCTTTTTTATGTGAAAGCAGTGGCAGCGGAAATAGCAACAATGAAAGAGGTCACCGCCCAGCAGGCTGGTGTGCCACAACAACCCTCTTTCAAATGCAGCAAGATATACCTTGAAGAAATGGTATCCACCCGGCAGAAAGTCACGGCCTCTCTGAGCTCTGCACCCACCACGACTGACGCAGCTTCGCAGACAGAGCTCCGGCGGGAAGACGCCGCCACCCCGGTGCCAGGCTGCAGCCGTGCCCTGCTCTTGTGCCCGCACCGGCCGGCAGCAGTGAGCTCACCTGCGGGAGGTGCGCCCGGGCGGAGGAACTCCTCCGCTTAGTGACAGAGCTCCGGGAGGAGGTGAGAAGGTTGAGGAGTTTCAGGGAGTCTGAGAGACAGACAGACTGCTGGAACAGCACCCTGCTTTCCCTGGGACAGGCCCAACAGGCAGACAGGGCACATGATATGGAGGATTCCCGATCCTCTCTCCGCTTAGCTGAACACTGTGACTTAAGGGACAGGGGGCAATGGCAACAACTTCCTGCCTGGTGCTGCAGGCGCATCTCTTCCATGACTACCCCACCTTCCCAGGTGCCCTTGAACAACAGGTACAAGGCTCTGCAAGTGGAACCAAACAATGATGAGGACGATGGTTCATCTAGGTTGGAGGTGTCACCAAGGTTAAGTGGGCCTATGCCCTGCATCAAAACTGCTTCCATAAAGAAAAAAAGACGGGTCATTGTCATAGGAGACTCTCTCCTGAGGGGAACAGAAGGCCCAATGTGCTGACCTGACCCACTCCTTAGGGAATTCTGCTGTCTCCCTGGGGCCCAGGTTAAAGATATGAAGAGAAAGCTTCCTACTCTGGTATGGCCCTTGGATTATTATCCATTATTGCTTTTTCATGTAGGCAGAGATAAAGTTGCAACAAGAAGTCTGAGAGAAATCAAGAGAGAGTTCAGGGCCTTGGGACAAGTGGTTAAGGGATCAGGAGCACAAGTAGTGTTCTCCTCTGTCCTTCCAGTTGCAGGGAATGATGAGGGAAGAAACAGGAAGAGCCAGCAGATCCATACCTGGCTCCGAGCCTGGTGTCACCAGCAGAATTTTGGGTTTTTTGATCATGTGTCAGTCTACATGACAACAGGCCTGCTGGCGACAGAGGGGGTACACCTGTCTCAAAGGGGGAAAAGGATCTTAGTGCAGGAGTTAATCATGCTCACTGAAAGAGCTTTAAACTAGATTTAAAGAGGGAAAGGGATAAAACCAGGCTTGTTAGAGATAAGCCTGGGGGTGGCATGCCAATGTTTGAGGGACAGCGAGGTCCTTCAGTATGCTTCCTCAGTGGAGGTAGGGGATGGAGATCCACGCAGCAGCAAAAATGCAAGGGTTATCAATGTGTTAGAAACCACAGAAGAGCCTGACAATGGTCACATTGGACTTAGGGCTTCTCCCCCCACAAAGGTGGCGGGATCAACAGCCAACTGAAGTGCATCTACACCAACGCACGCAGCACGGGCAACAAACAGGAGGAGCTGGAAGCCATTGTGCAGCAGGAAAACTATGATATAGTTGCCATCATGAAAACATGGTGGGATGACGCACACAACTGGAGTGCTGCAATAGATGGCTATAAACACTTCAGAAGGGATAGACATGGAAGGAGAGGCGGTGGGGTAGCTCTGTATGTTAGGGAGCGTTTTGATTGTCTAGAACTTTATGATGGTGACAATAAGGTTGGGTTTTTATGGGTAAGAATCAGGGGGAAGGCCAACAAGGCAGATATCATGGTGGGAGTCTGTTATAGACCACCCAACCAGGATGAAGAGGCAGACAAAATATTCTATAAGCAGCTGGGAGAAGTCTTATAATCACTAGCCCTTGTTCTCAGGGGGGACTTCAACTTATCAGATGTCTGCTGGAAATACAATACAGTGGAGAGGAAACAGTCTAGGAGGTTCCTGGAGTGTGTGCAAGGTAACTTCCTGACACAGCTGGTGAGTGAGCCATCTAGGGAAAGTGCCCTGATGGACTTGTTTGTGAACAGAGAAGGACTTGTGAGTGGTATGATGGTTGGAGGCCGTCTTGGGCATAGCAATCACGAAATGATAGAGTTTTCGATTCTCAGAGAAGTAAGGAGGGGTATCAGCAGAACGGCTATCTTGGACTTCTGGAGGGCAGACTTTGGCCTATTTAGGAGATGGGTTGACAGAGTCCCTTGGGAGGCCGTCCTGAAGGTCAATGGAATGCAGGAAGGCTGGACATTCTTCAAGAAGGAAATCTTAAAGGCGCAGGAGCAGGCCATCCCCATGTGCCAAAAGACAAGCCATCAGGGAAGACCAGCCTGGCTGAACAGAGAGCTTTGGCTGGAACTCAGGAAAAAAAGGAGAGTTTATGACCTTTGGAAGAAGGGGCAGGCAACTCAGGAGGACTACAAGAATGTCGTGAGGCTATGCATGGAGAAAATTAGAAGGGCCAATGCCCAGCTAGAACTTAATCTGGCTACTGCTGTAAAAGACAATAAAAAATGTTTCTATAAATACATTCATAACAAAAGAGGGGCTAAGGAGAATCTCCAGCTTTTATTGGATAGAGGGGGAAACATAGTGACAAAGGATGAGGAAAAGGCTGAGGTACTTAATGCCTTCTTTGCCTCAGTCTTTAATAGTTATTGTCAGGGTACCCAGCCCCCTGGGTTGGAAGACAGCGATGGGGTGCAGAATGAAGGCCTCATAATCCAAAGGGAAACGGTTAACATCCTGCTACACCACTTAGATGTACACGAGTCTATGGGGCCGGATGGGATTCACCCAAGGGTACTGAAGGAGCTGGCAGAAGTGCTCACCAAGCCACATTCAATCATATCAGCAGTCCTGGCTAATCGGGGAGGTCCCAGTTGACTGGAAGTTAGCAAATGTGACACCCATCTACAAGAAGGGCTGGAAGGAGGATCTGGGGATCTACAGGTCTGTCAGCCTGACCTCAGTGCTGGGGAAGCACTGATCTCCTTCTATGACAAGGTGACCCGCCTCGTGGATGAGGGAAAGGCTGTGGATGTGGTGTACCTGGACTTCAGTAAAGCCTTTGACAATGTCTCCCACGGCATTCTCCTAGAGAAGCTGGCGGCTCACGGCCTAGACATGTACACTCTTCACTGGGTAAGAAACTGGCTGGACGGCCGAGCCCAGAGAGTTGTAGTCAATGGAGTTAAATCCAGTTGGCAGCTGGTCACGAGCGGTGTTCCCCAGGGCTCAGTTTTGGGGCCANCCCAGGGAAGTGGTGGAGTCACCATCCCTGGAGATATTTAAAAGACGTGTAGATGAGGTGCTTAGGGACATGGTTTAGTGGGCATGGGGGTGTTGGGTTGACGGTTGGACTCAATGACCTTAGAGGTCTTTTCCGACCTTAGAGGTCTTTTCCAACCTTAGTGATTCTGTGATTCTATGATTCTATGATTCCTTCTATGACAGGATGACCTGCTTAGTGGATGAGGGAAAGGCTGTGGATGCCGTCTACCTGGACTTTTATAAAACCTTTCACACCATTTCCCATAGCATTCTGCTGGAGAAACTGGCTGCTCATGGCTGGGACGGGTGTACACTTCGCTAGGGAAAAAAATGGCTGGATGGCTGGGCCCGAAGAGTGGTGGTGAATGGAGTTAAATCCAGTTGGCAGCTGGTTGCCAGTGGTGTTCCCCAGGGTTCCGTATTGGGGCCAGTTTTGTTTAATATCTTTATCAATTATCGGGATGAGTGCTCCCTCAGTAAGTTTGCCGATGACACCAAGTTGGGCGGGATAGTTGATCTGCTGGAGGGTAGGAAGGCTCTGCAGAGGGACCTGGACAGACTGGATCAATGGGCCGAGGCCAACTGTATGAGATTCAACAAGGCCAAGTGCTGGGTCCTGCACTCCAGCCACAACAGCCCCATGCAATGCGCCACTCTTGGGGAAGAGTGGCTGGAAAGCTGCCCAGAAGAAAAGGACCTGGGGGTGTTGGTCGACAGCTGGCTGAATACGAGCCAACAGTGTTCCCAGGTGGCCATGAAGGCCAATAGCATTCTTGCTTATATCAAAAGTAGTGTGGCCAGCAGGACTACAGAAGTGATTGTCCCCCTGTACTTGGCACCGCTGAGGCTGCACCTCGAATTCTGTGTTCAGTTTTGGGCCCCTCACTACAAGAAAGACATTGATTTGCTGGAGTGTGTCCAGAGAAGGGCAACAAAGCTGATGAAGGGTCTAGAGCACAAGTCCTGTGAGGAGCCACTGAGGGAACCGGGACTGTTTAGTCTGGAGAAGAGGAGGCTGAGGGGTGATGGTATTGCTCTCTACAACTACCTGAAGGGAGGTTGTAGTGAGGTGGGGGTTGGTCTCTTCTCCCAAGTAACAAGCGATAGGACAAGAGGAAACATCCTCAAGTTGCACCAGGGGAGGTTTAGATTGGATATTAGGAAAAATTTCTTCATCAGAAGGGTTGTCAAGCATTGGAACATGCTGCCCAGGGGAGTGGTTGAGTCACCATCCCTGGAAGTATTTCAAAGATGTGTAGCTGTGGTGCTGAGGGACGTTGTTTATTGGTGGACTTGGCAGTGCTAGGTTAATGGTTGGACTTGATGATCTTAAAGGTCTTTTCCAACCTAAATGATTCTATGATTCTATGATTCTAAGTCTCTGTTAGGTCTATACTGCTGAGTTATTGGACCAAAAAGGGTAGAAGCAAGATTCTCCACAAACTGTGGAGGTTCCAGAAATGTCAGCATCTCCTCAGGGAAGTGCTCCAGGTCTTTTTTTTAATATACAGCTGGTCACTGGTTAACTGCATATTTTAGACAAATGTCATATATAATTACTGGAGGGAAATCTTGAGTCTTTTCTGACTAACCTTTTCTTAACTTCTTTATATCCCTATAGGCATCCAGGGATGCTAACATAAAACAAACAAACAAACAAACAAACAAAACCAAAAAACCTCATTCCTTTTACTACGTCTTCCCCCTCTGTATAAATTAGTTCCCACATTACATTCTTCATAGTGCACAGAATGATGCCTGCCATTTCTCCCAAATTTAATTCTCTGCAGAAACACAAGAAAAAGGTGGAGGGGAGGAGGGAAATAAACAGCTAGTTATAACTTAATCTATAGACCTCCTTCCTTCAGGAGCATTCAGCTGTCTGAAGTTTATCACAGTGGCCACTGATCAAACACCACCAGACTCCTTAGGTAATAGTTAAGGGTTAAACAGATGATAATCTAATTCACATCCTTTTTATGGATTTTGATGCCTAAAACTGACACTATTCTTCATCAAGATCCCTTCTAGAGATCTATAATCCTCACAGATTATACTTCCATTTAAACTTAGTTTTCCGCTTGAAATCTTTTCCGTAGCCCTGGCACACCCAGAGTGTGTGGCAACATGGATCTATTCAGGCTCACTTTAATTATTCAATCCTCCCTTTCTTGATATGAAAACTAGTAACTTTTCACAGTTGCTAAACTGTATTTCAAATGACAAACCTGTACAAACAGAAAGACTCATATTTGAACCTAATATACTGATTCCTCATCCGTTTAACTGTGCCTTTCACAAATACAGTCCTTATTCCCTATTTCAGAAATTGCCAGCAGGACAGTGATTTTAATGGAAGTTATGATGTTAAAATTCCACACATTGAGAAAAAATTTGGGTTTTCAAACTACATTTATGAGTTGCACTTCCGTGACACACTGAGAATCACTTTTCCTCTAGTTAAATGAACCATGAGGTTCCTAGGTCTTTCTGAGACTTTGATCTCATGATATTTTGAATATCTGAGTCATGATTTACTTCTCAAAATCACTTGCTGCTAGTATTACATCAGTTTAGATTTTGCTCTGAAATTATGTCAAGAATATAGGCTGTTTTTTCTTTTAATTTCTTTTAATTTACAAGAAACAAATGCAAATGAACAGTATTCTTTTGTTCTTTTTCTACCACATGTTCTACTAACCTAAATAACATAAACAAGACCAAAAAACCAAATATTTCAATAATATTTTGTTTTTATTTTTTTAAAGTAACCCTATAAAGAAAGTAAATTTTGACTGTGCTTAGAAAATACCTTTTTCTTGTGCAAAGCTAATATCAGTTTGTTTTTAAATTGCTATAGCAAAAATACAACTAATAGTATGTGATTTCCACAAAAAACCTCAGAACATATCCATGACTAATTGGGTTTAATTTGTGAAACTTTACAGTCAGATTCCAGACTGAACCATCACCATTATGTGTTCCTTCATTTTTTATGGAAGAATAGAGATCACTTTCTAAGGGTAAAGAGAAAAAAATACCCAGTTACTAAAGAAAATTATTGTATATAGGTTTATGGTGGAGCTCAGTTCAAGCCATGTGTAAGTTCACCACAGGAAGAAGGGGTCAGAAGATAATAGCCTCCAAACACTCTGTTGTGGCTACACTGTTGTGTGTGCACTCAGAATCACACGAGGTGATAGAGACTATAAATCTGAATCCTTCTCCCAAAATAAAAATTATATCCTTTCTTAGCTTCAACACTGGTGTTTCTCCAAACACTCTGTATTCTGTAAATCACAAAATGTATTATTTTAAGCATAGCTAAGGATTACACAGTTCTGCATCTGAATTCACCTGTACAAATTTCATATGCATTAAATAACAATTGTAAATGTTATTATTTCTCATTATTAGAAGTGTTACATGAGTAGCAGCTAATTAGTATTAAGAAATGAGATCATATCTTTAACTTCTTTTTGCTCCTCTAATTTGAAAATTAATACTACAAGTTTTCATGTCTCTATTTCTAATAAATAAATAAGTATTACTTAATATATATGACCTCCATTATACCTTTTGAGATAAGAGCAGTGTTTTGTAAAATATGGGGATTGGCAGGGAGATGACATGAACATCACTGTAACCAGGATTTTTCCCTTAACCTTGTAGATATAAACTACCTACATTTGAAATTTTAAAATGAAGTCATTTATAAATTATATGTCTTGTAAATCATTTAACATCTGGAGAATTTAAGAAGAGATGAAATTTAATTGTTGTCAGTGTCTATTCTAGAGACCATTATGTCAATGGGAGTCAGTTTATCAGTTCCAGTAGATTTTGCATCAGTCCCTAAACTACTCTAAAAAATCAGAAATTCAAATTTTATCCTAATGGTTCCCTTAATACTTTGCTTATGATCAATGTTTATTTTAAACTTCACAAATGAGATTAAAGCTACACTTGAACTGAATAAATGACATAGAACTAACTGAATCTTGACTATGAGTTTGCTGCAATTGTTTCCATGAAACACAGAGAGTAGTAACAACAAAATTCTTCATTACTTGAGCAGTCACTATGATTGAGTGACAACATGAAGTCAATTGTTTTGCATCAGTAAGTCACCTAACAAATAGAAATGTGCAGGGTATTCAATATACTGTCTTCCTACATCATGAGATTTACAGAAACACCTGCTTAAGTAATTTTATGCTGATTCCTTGGGAAAACAAAAACACAGATAAAGACTAGTAGACTGCCAAATATATTTTTCCTTTACTTTAACATTTGCTGTCTTTTATTCCTCTAGAAAACAATATGTGAAATCAATAAATGTGAATTTATTCTGGCTAAACAATGGCCAAGTTGATTTCTTAGTTTGACATATTTACGTAATTAATTAAATATTCTCAAGTGGAGGATTAGAATGACAAGACTTGGCCTCAAGCATACTTTACCCTTTTGTTTTAAATCCTTGAAGCACCTGTACATAACATTGCTATTGGCATGTTAGCTATAGCTTGGGGAATAATGAAAATTTCAGAGGAATTAGTTACAGCTTCCCATTCACAGGCTGGCATGAAAGTGTTAATTAGTACCTTCTTTCTCAAGATAGGACTTTGTAAGAATGCCCACGAACTTACGCAAAATTAACTGAATTGTGGTATGCTACATACAAGATCTGCTTTATTGAAATGGAATTAATTTTGGCATTAAGACAGAAAAAAGGATAATTCTTAAAAGGATTTTGAATTGACAGCTGCAGTCCTACATATTTTTTTACATATTTAGAAAAGTTAAGTTTTTAATAAGAAAGATCAGTTTTAATAAAATCTGAAAACCTAAAAGGAGGGTTGTAGCTATGTAGTACAAGAGGTGGAACTGAATAACAGTCTAAAACACAGGTACAATGGTTTCCATGGGGGACTGTGTTAACCAGTCATATGTCATGTGTTTCTACAGTGCAAAATACACTAGAGACCCAGTCTCAAATGTGTCCTCTATATTATCCTGGAACCATAACCAGAAGCAATTCCAGTCATTATTTTCTGATGGGAAACTGAGGCAGAGAGGAATTGATTTCTCAGGCATCATAGAAGGCTGTGCAGACCTTGAAACTGAATCTTGCCTAATTCAGCAATAGTCCTAAGATGAGAGTATCAGTGACATTGTGTTACAAGTTGTGAGTGTTCTGTAATACCATCCATAAGGACATTTTTACATGGAGGAAGAATTTTCCAAGTTCTTTTATTATGTGCCAAATTTCAGCATTAATGTGCTTTATAAAGCTGGGCAAATCATTTTTTTCTCCCTGTCTCATTTTCCTTTACCATCAAAAGGTTAATGATTCTTGCCTGTCTTTGTGATGTCCTTTCAGAACTATGTTCTATTACTGCTAATAATTACCGATCCGATTGTTTATGTTAAAGTAATTCAAGAATAGCTATACATTCATGGGTTTCACAAGAAAAAAATCTTCTGGTTTTTTTTGTTTGTTTGTNGGTAAGAATAGGAACATACAAACAAGGTGTTAATTAAACAGTTATTTCAAGAGAGAGGGTTCCCGAGGTTAACTAGGGGAATGATCTAGCTATGACATAGAGAGATATAGAATAGAATAGACTATTTCAGTTGGAAGGGACCAACAACGATCATCTAGTCCAACTGCCTGACCAATTCAGGGCTGACCAAAAGCAAGTTGTTAAAGGGCATTGTCCAAATGCCTCTTAAACACTGACAGGCTTCGGTCATTGACCACCTCTCTAGGAAGCCTGTTCCAGTGTTTGACCACCCTCTCGGTGAAGAAATGCTTCCTAGTGTCCAGTCTAAACCTCTTCTGGCACAGATGTGAATCATTCCCACGCCTCCTATCACTGGATGCCAAGGAGATCAGCACCTCCCTCTCCTCTTCATCTCCTCAGGAAGCTGTAGAGAAAATGGAAAGACCTTGTTTTCTTAGCCTAGCCAAATGAAAGTTAACAAGACATTACTGAGGTAAAAGTTAAAGAATAACATAAGTACACAATCAGATAGATCCTGTAATAATATATAGTAACATAAACTGATAATGAATAAATTTAATTTAATTTTAACTGCGATGAGGTAAAAAATTCATGATACATTTTTATGCTCTGCAGCACAGGACGTGTTCCACTNCCCTTGCTGTAGCCATAAATGTCACATATTTTACTGACTTCTATTTATTTGCAATACAATATCACATAGCTTGGCAATTGTTATCAGAATCTAGTTCAAGGACTCTTAAAAGCTTATGCTGTTGGATAATTGTATGATACATAGTATTAGCCCCAAAAGAACTATAATAAAGAGAAATGGATCTTCCTTAGCTTTGAGAAGGGCAAGGAAGTATTGATCAACTGGTCACCAGTGCGATGCAAATGAATATTATCCAAGGATGCAATGAATTATATATTATTATTATATACCATTATTTTATATTATAATTATATGTTATATACTATATATAATATAGTATATATTTTTTATATATATATATTATTGGTAAGAATAGGAACATACAAACAAGGTGTTAATTAAACAGTTATTTCAAGAGAGAGGGTTCCCGAGGTTAACTAGGGGAATGATCTAGCTATGACATAGAGAGATATAGAATAGAATAGACTATTTCAGTTGGAAGGGACCAACAACGATCATCTAGTCCAACTGCCTGACCAATTCAGGGCTGACCAAAAGCAAGTTGTTAAAGGGCATTGTCCAAATGCCTCTTAAACACTGACAGGCTTCGGTCATTGACCACCTCTCTAGGAAGCCTGTTCCAGTGTTTGACCACCCTCTCGGTGAAGAAATGCTTCCTAGTGTCCAGTCTAAACCTCTTCTGGCACAGATGTGAATCATTCCCACGCCTCCTATCACTGGATGCCAAGGAGATCAGCACCTCCCTCTCCTCTTCATCTCCTCAGGAAGCTGTAGAGAAAATGGAAAGACCTTGTTTTCTTAGCCTAGCCAAATGAAAGTTAACAAGACATTACTGAGGTAAAAGTTAAAGAATAACATAAGTACACAATCAGATAGATCCTGTAATAATATATAGTAACATAAACTGATAATGAATAAATTTAATTTAATTTTAACTGCGATGAGGTAAAAAATTCATGATACATTTTTATGCTCTGCAGCACAGGACGTGTTCCACTTCTTGAGATCATTTAGGAGTTTTATTTGGCAAATCTCCTATCATTGCAAGAACTCGGGATATTGGCAACATCCATGGTATTTTATCTCTCCTTTCTATAGTAATTTAAAGTTATGAATTTTGATCTTTTACGACATGTCATAGGTGAATTTAGTCTGTATTCTGCAGACCCTTCTAATCTAGACTTCTATTACATGCAGTTACAGAATTTTGGATGGTACGGTACTATCCAGTTCTGTCTTCCTGGTTGTCGAAAACTAACCTAATAACTTCCTTGAAAGATTTCCAAACTTGCTCCAGATTGTAACTGTCTGTAAGTGTGTCACCCTGGAAATGAAATCACAATGCTTTCTCTCATCTGACATCTGATGCTAATAATAGTAAACAAAAAAGCACAATGTCTTTCAGCGCATTTAATCTTTTTTTATTATTATTATTATTTTAAAAGGTTAAAATGGGAACAAATACAACCAACTGAATTACTGTAGTTACTCAGCTGAGTTACTACAGTTACTAGTAATTTTGTTTTATCTTTTAGCTAGATCACTGTTTTGTAGTGACAAAGTTAAAATTGCCTTTCCTCACAAAGACAACAAAAACAGCTTTTTCTCCTCTGAGCAAGTAATGAGATTGAACTCAAATCTTATATAAATGTATTTCAGATGTTTAATTATTTCTGAAATGCATAATGGGAGAAGTTAGTGAAAACAGCATTTTGGGAATGGAGGATCATGACTGTATGATAGAAGGTACCTGATAGAACCCTTGCAGCCTCCCACAGGCTAAGCTGCTCTGCATAGCACTGCTGTTGTCTTCAGAGGCAGATGATCCATCACCTCCTCAGCAGGAGGTACGGGAAATAAGAAACTATAGGAGGGGAAAAAACAGTAGTAACAATAATAACAGGAATAACAACAGCAGAAAACCAATAATAGTGAGTATTTGCAAGTCAGGAATAATGTATTCTATGTCAATCTTGCTGAGTTTGCAAGCCTTTTGACACATGCTGAGATTCAAACCATTCAGCAGACAAAGGATGAGGAAAGAGTACCTGATATGACTTTTTGCAAGACCTTTTCACAGACCCCAGTGGCAAACTGAATTTATATGCTGATTTTAAAAAGAACTAAACAGAAAAAAACCCACCCCAAACAGAAATAAAAACTTAAAAAACAGTATTAATGTTACAGAGATGAAGGTGAATAATTTTTTACCCATCTCTGATGGTTTCTGTTCCCAGTTTCTTCAAGATGCTGTGGTCTCACCAGTACGCTTCTGCAGAAGGAACGGATTTGCATTCTATTTTATGCCCTTAAGTTGGCAGACCATGATTAGCTCTAAAGAATCCATTCTGCCTTTATCTTCTATGTTAATATATTATAAAGCAGTAGCACAGCAATTTGACAAAAGTTACACATTCCCATCTGCCTGAGAATATAAGAAAGTGGAATTCAGGTCAAAGTAGGAAGAAGAGGAAGAGTGAATTCTATCTTTCCTGAATGGTTTCAAGGATACCTCTAGGAAATATGTTGCTTAGTGTTTCTCAGTTCATTTGCTTATGTTCTGTGACTACTTTGTAGATAATAAGAGAGCCCTAAGGAAGGAGCCTTAAAATTCCTATTTGGAGTTATATTTCCCTGGCTTGGCTGATGAAATTGTTCAGCAGTTTATCCAGAGTGCTATGATGTTTTGAAGTCCATAGGCATTTCAGCAATTACCAGCAGTTTTACTCTTGCTGAACTACTCCTTCCAGTGAAGTGATAATGAACTAAAATTCACAGATTATTGTTCCAAGGTTTACAGCTTGTGCCAAGGACATGCAACACTGAGAAATGATACTTTGCAGATGTACAGTCATGTGACAGTTTTCTTTGCTATTTGAAAATGTTTAATTTCATGCTAATTACAAACCAAAGGCAAAAGCAAAACCAAAAACACTAGCAGTCAGTAATGGTATCAAGGAGGATTTGCCTTTGATATTAAAATTTGTTTGTGTATGTGTCATAGGATTGGCAGACCAATCATACAACCTCTAGCCCATCCTCCAGACCAATATACATAAATTGTTTCAAGTAATCTGGATGTAAAAATTTTAGATTATGAAGATCCCAAAATGTCAAGGAAACCTGACCCAGAGCTTACCCAAAGCTGTTACAGAAGCTTTGTGTGAGGAGCTCTTGAGTTAACAGCTGTAATCCAGCATCATCTCACTATATTAACATCAGAGAAAAATATCTTGGTACCATTTTGCTGCTAACTTTAAATGAGAACAAATTACAAGAGTATTTATTCATGAGATAGTGTTACAGCTTCACCCAAATATTACAGATATTCACCCAAAGTTACAGATAGTTTAGACCCTTAAGAAAAGCTTTGTCCCATCCTTAAAATGGATTTGGCATAGCTGAGGAAACAATTTTGTTATGATTCTACACAAAGACATATTGAAACTGGGAGAAACACTGGCAATTCACAAAGTCTTGGAGCACAACCCAGCAAGCAGTGGGTGGAAAACACAGGATAGGAGCACATAAACTGCAAAAGTGACCCAAAGAACCTCACAACATTTTTTGACAAACAGTGACACAGAACAGTTTTTGATTTTCATAAAGAAAAAGAAATGTACCTTTTTGGTTACCGCAGACTACTCCGTAGTTCTGTAGAATTTTTGCTTCTCTTTGGAACCAGAAGTCAAGAGGTCATTAAAACATTTAAAAGTTAAAAGACATCTTTTTTTTCATTGGGTATTTCAGAAGAAATATTCAGTATCAGCAAGTCATAGTTGGCTGCTTTGGCTGTTTTTGTGACGTGGTGTGATTTCAAACATATTTCCAACATCTAGCATCCACAATGAAAAGGAGTGGCTGAGAGACCAAAAGAAATTATTGAGAAAAATTGATAATGAAAAGACTCCATGTATGAGACATGCTAGTGACACATGTATGGGTTAAGCCCAGTTCAGAAGACTAGGTGAACTCCTGGAAGAATATTGGTGCCAACCTTAAGCACTCCTATTGAAAGGACAACTAGCCAGATGTAACCCTCAAATCTCTTCTTTAACTGTCTGAATAATGCCTGAAAATTCCCCACATTCAATCTGTGAAAAAATCCTAATAAAACTGAATGAGAGAAATATGAGAGAACAGATGCTGCTACTAAGCCTTTTTCTTCACAGACAGCCTACGTACTTGACACCAGCAAAAGTTTGTTTGTACGAAAGAAACAAGAAGTTATTTGGTTTAGCTCTGAGGCTGGCTGAATTACAATGTACAGTCCTAGACCAACATTGCTTCAAGAATAATTGTAACTAATTTTTTGAGAGGAAGGTCCCAAAGACTACTAAAAGCTTCATAAATGTAATACATCAGATAAATAACTCATCAAAACAAAAGACAAATAGTCTGGATAAGTTGCTAAATTGTCCAGGATAATTATATATTTTGTTTTTAATTCACAATAGAGAAGTACTTTACAATAAGCATCTGGAAGATATAAGGATATAAGAGAAAGCATAACCAGGTAGCACTGGGAATAATACTTAATTTTTTCCCTTATGGCAGTAAAGTTCCATAGTCAGTACTGAAGAAAGTGGCTTTTCTATGATAACATGTCATTATTCTGAGAAGCAAAATAAATCAGCTTACAGCAGATGTCACTCTGCAGCAGCTGGGCTGCTTTAGGTACCTGTGCTACCTACACTTACCTGAGGTATAGCTGTGCTCCGCTGCAGACAGTGGAAACGCACTTGAAACAATATACAAGTAATTGTCTTTAAAATAACTCCAGACATTTTCAAGAGCTTAAAATAAAATGAAGTCCTTAATCAAATTACTCCTGATGTTAACATATGTTCAGAAGTCAAAATTTCATTACCCATATCCATTCCCTCCAGATGCACTTATTTTGACCATTTCTGGGGGCTGAGACTTTTGTACAGGCGTAATCAGTTCTATTTTTGCTTGATATCCCTTCTAAAGGGAAAGTCCTGTGATTTATTCATAGCAAAGTAAGCCTATTAAAGTGTCAAAGGTTGAGAAATGAGAAATACTGGTACACTCATCAAAATGTTTTTAGTTGGGACATGTGTTATATTTTAAAAAGAAATTAATTGAAAGGGATTATTTATAGTGACTGTATTCAGATAGCCTGACTGTAATTTAACTTGCTTGTATAGGGTGTTTTTGGGGTGGATTGATAGGAAGCTGATTAATAAGCACAGCTGTCTTGGTGGTAACATGCAGTTTCTTTTAAAAATCATTACTGTATTTATATTTGGTATCATCACTATTGACAGTGATTAGGAAAAGAATCTAATGCATCTATGATTAAAATAAAATTGATAAGACATTTTTATGTAGCGCACATGGACATTATTTTTAGCTTAGTGGTTTATGGAATTGTGTCAGTGTTTGCTGATATTACAAAGTGGAAAGTAGCTCTGAACATTCAATGATAGAATAGTTCTCTGTTAGAGAACGACTTATCTGCTTTCTTTTATAGGGCAGACTAGAAAACCACTTATATTTACTATGTTTGTATCTCAGTGATAATATTTGCCATAAGGGATTTTTAAAATTTTTATTCAGAAATTGAATTTGCGAGTGATAAGTATAGAATATGAAGTGTCAGATCAGACTTAACCTTTCTTGCAGATAAAGGATTTACTGCTATGAAAAGTTTGGTGAAATTGACTGCTGAATTTATATGGAAAGGGTTTGCATACTCTTTCATTAGCACTTGTTGTCCAAAGCTATATAGGGCTTTGGCATTACAAGGAAATTGGAGGGGGTTTTAATTTTTTTTTTCTTTTTCTTTTTTTTTAAATCAACAGTATGCTGAGTCAGAAAACTCAGATAATCAGAGAGGTAACCAATTGTCATGGTTTAACCCCAGCCAGCAACTAAGCACCACCCAGCTGCTCGCTCACTCCCCCTCACTGGGAGAATTGGAAGGGTAAATAGTGAGAAAACTCGTGGTTTGAGATAAAGACAGTTTAATATGGAAAGCAAAAGCTGCGCACAGAAGCAAAGCAAAACAAGGAATTCATTCACTACTTCCCATCGGCAGGTGTTCAGCCATCTCCAGGAAAGCAGGGCTCCATCACGCATAACGGTTACTTGGGAAGACAAACGCCATCACTCCTAACATGCCCCCCTCATTCTTCTTTCCCCAGCTTTATATGCTGAGCATGACGTCACAATGGTATGGAATATCCCTTTGGTCAGTTGGGGTCAGGTGTCACGGCTGTGTCCCCTCCCAACTTCTTGTGCACCCCCAGCCTGCTAGCTGATGGGGTGGTGTGAGAAGCAGAAAAAGCCTTACTCTGTGTAAGCACTGCTCAGCACTAGCAAAAACACCCCTGTGTTACCAACACTGTTTTCAGCACAAATCCAAAACATAGCCCCCTATAGGTTACTATGAAGAAAATTAACTCTATCCCAGGCAAAACCAGCACACCAATATTCATGGTGTTATTTATTCACATTTTCTTTTTAATTATGAACTGTCATAGGTTAGTTATTTCTAATGGCTGTACTTTCCCCAGCTTTATAAAACCATCCAATTAAATCCACAACACCTTGCTCCCCACTGCAACCCTATAAACTCAAAACAGTTCTTATGAATCCAGAGAAAACCAATGTTGGATAAAACATCAAAATAAAATTTACAGGAGATAATTAATTAGATTCAATACATTATTGCTTAGCTGCCTTAATCCTGTGCAAACTGTTTGTTAAAAAAAAAAAAGTTCTTTTGAAACATCATGCTTTTTTTTTTCAGATATTGTGTCCTAGAATGCCAGGAGCAATTGCAGTGCAGTCATATGCCTTGCATTGTGATCACACACAAAACTTGATTAATTGATCCTATTTTTTGCTGGATTGAAGTCCTGCTCCAACTGAAATCAATAGTAAAACTGTTTTTGACTTCCAGAAGAGCTAAGAGTTTGTCCTTGGATCTAGTACGAGGAATGTCTTTTCTCTGAACTATTGTATGATGTTAAGCAGACCAGACCTGTTTCAGAAACTATCTTTCACATTAGATATCTATCCAAGATCTTAACTATTAAATAGCCTCTGGCAAGTTCATAATGATGGGGTATTACCACTATGAGCAGATTAAACTAGAACTCAGGCAGTTGCATTCTTGTATCTCCTACACCTCAGCAGTGATGAGCACATCCTGTTCTGAGCTGCTGCTTAGTGTCTGTTTACAAGCCTTGCTGACACCACCAGCAACTGAAACTGCCCTTATTTTAGTCAACTGCCAATGTATGCAGTCTTCTTCACAAACACACAGGCAGGAAAGATTCTGCTTTGTAGACTAAGAGTAGTAACTTAACTGTAATCACAGTATAATTGCAGAGCTACTGGCTGCATGAGGTAAATACTGGCTCTTCAGAACCAAGCTTCTATTTCTACATCTAACTTTTAAGAAAATGATATTTTCTTTTATTAAACCCAGATAGTCAAATATCAGAAAGGAATTGTGTGACAGAAATATTATCCTGTCAAGGCATATAATGGAGCCCATAACACTCATGTTGTTTTCCTCTTCCCTGAATTCCTAAGGTACCTAATGATAGCCCTTGGGAGTAGAAACTACAGGTCCTTTATCACTGACAAGAAACCATTTGGTAACTCTAATTTTATCTGCATCTGTGGAGAAGATCTGTAGCAGACTTTCAGAAAGCAATGCAGAATCTCAGATTTCATTAAGAGCACAGGTCACTTCTTGTTTTCTCAAGCAAATCTCAGCATCGACATTACAAAAAAGAAAAAAAAAAAAAGGACATAGAAATAAAGACTGATGTTGATGCACAGCTTCTTATCCCAAGGATTTTCAGAAATATTCTGCAAAGTTATCTTGAAAGAGAATACATAGTAATAGTTCAGTGGTAGTCTTTGTTATGCCATCTGTGGTTCACACAGCAATCAAAACATGAGTCAGTGAATAAAACTGATTATTCCTCTTACCTCTGAGTTACCTTTGTGGGTCAATCAAATTATGAGAACAACCCAATAAAATATGTTCTGAAGTAGATACATAGAAATTAATTTATTTTTTATAATCAAAAGAGCAAGCGAGAACTCAGCTGAAGTTAACAAAGTAACATCAGAACATAAATCTCTGGGAAAATGAGACGACACTGTACTTTCCCCAAGGAAAAAAAAAATGTTAGTGAAAGTGTTATCAGCGGTAGGTCTAATGCTTTCTTTGAACAATAAAAAAATTTGAAAACAAAAAATGTCCAGACCTGTTATTCTGAGGTCACCATGATAGCATAATTTGCCACGCAATTTAGAGGGATTCAGGTCTGTTATTTGATTATGCTTAGTGTGAGTGAATAAAGGGCAGTTCCATTCAGTAATATATATATTATGCAAATATATACAGTCATTCATATGAATGTTTTTTCCTGAAGCTGAGAAAATCTCTAAGAAGCATTGACTTAAAAAAAAAAAAAAATTAGATAGAATAGAGAATGGAAACCAAGTTCTGCAATACAAACAAACTACCATTTGACAAGATTGTAACACAATCCACCCAAACAGTGGTAAAATGATGATAGCAATTAAAAATCAATTTTAAAGAGATAGAAAGTAAAAAATAGATGTCACCAACCATAGATATCAAGGATGACATACAGAGTTCACAAAGCTGGTAAGGACCCCTAGGATGTCAGGTTGTTTGCCATTTTAAGCGTATTTCTGGAATCACCTCATAGACTATACAAAGCTTAGGAAAGCCATTGCACTAGATGAAGATGGTATGTTACAAAAGTGGATTAAAATAAAAGAGTATTCAATTCATACATTTATTCTAAGTGTTTCTGTACCATAATTGCAATAAATCAATGATAATATTCTACAAAAAAAGAAGAAAAAACCAAATCACCATGAAGTTAGTCAACATTTACAAAAGATAAGGAATTTGATACACGAGGCCTGAATAATTAGCTCACAAGTATCCAACAGGGTAATAGAAGATATTTCAAAGCCTACTTATACTTTTTTTTTTAAATTAAATTAGGCAAAAAGGTTTAGAAAGTAGCCCAGGGTGGCCTTAGAAAAGCTGAGATAAAAAGTTTAATGGGTTAAGTGGTCTGTCTAGATGTAATAGACTAGTCATTCAACATGTATCTTAGGCAACAGAAAAAAAAAAAGCAGCGTGTTAATACAAATTTAGAGAAGGACAAACAGGTGATGGGATGTGATTTTGAACAAATTTTGTGTTGAAACTAGATAAATATCTGAATGATTATTTTCTGGAATCTTTCATCCAGTTAGAAAAATATTACTCTAAAATCCTCAGATGAATGCCACTGGAAATACATAATTTTAACTGATGTATATACCCAAGGAAGTCATCCCTATCACATCACAACATTGTGAAAATTGATCAGGAAATGAAAATTGACTGGGAAAAACAAAGAAACAGAAACACGCTTTTTAAAATGGTTGCAATTACAAGCTGCAAAAAAAGTATCCAAAATCCCTCTTTGCATATATATTCTAGCTAAAACTACTTTTGTGAACACAGTGAGCGTAAATTGAATTTCAATTTTGCATCTGGACAGTAAATCTTCCATAGCCTAATATCTCAGGAATGATCCCTTGCTGTAGGTATAGCACTGAAAGGAAGCAGTTTGAAATGTTAACTGTTGTGAGGATTGCTTTATGAGTACATTCACCTTGCATTTTAGGCTGGATATGGCCTTTAATTCCTGTCCTAAACTGAAGTGTTGCTGCACAGCTAATAAACATGGATGGATGAAATTATCCTTGTGTGCAGAATATAAATCAATTTGTAAAGCTCTTTGAGATGCTTAGAGGTGAAATATGTCATAGAAAATTATCACAGTATTGTGTGAGCATCAGTCCTTCTTTCAATGTTATTCCCATAACCTATCCATAATAGCATCATCTTATGATCAGACAATGACAATATATATTAGACTGAAGCATCAGGATGATTTTACCTCAGAAGAGGGTGAGATCAAACCTCTTTTCAAGAGTATTGATTGATTTCAAGCTGTAGTTTGGATTAATGGCAAAATAAGAGCATGCTATTTTGGGATATGATGAAGAAATTTGACAAAAAAACCTAACATAGTGTATAGATATAGGAAGAAAATACAAAATAAGACATTGTAGTATGTTGGATAGAATATTTTAAACACCCATTCAAATAATCATCATACCAATAGATATAATAGGACCACAGGCAGGGATTATCTCTCTCTGTTCAACATGCTCGAGAGTACATCTAAATACTACATCTAGTTTTCAGCCCCCCCACATGGGAAAGACATTGACAAACTGGAATGAGTTCAGCAGAAGGCCCCCAAGTTGGTTGGGTCTGGAGCACTTGCTCTATGAGGAGATGATGAAGGACTGGGCCTTACTTGGAGATGAGATGACTTTGAGGGGACCTGACAGCAGCCTGCCGGTGCCCAAGATGGGGTTAACAAGAACACAGGGCTGGGCTACTACCACAGTGCACGGTGAGAGTACAAGGTGCAGCAGGCTTAAGTTGAATAAGGGGAGGTTCTGATCGAATAAAAGGAAGTTATCTCCATAGTGAAAATATTCCAGCATTGGAAAGGTTTTCCCAGGGATGCAGTCTTCATCCTTGGAGATTTTCAAAGTCTGACTAGATAAAGCCCTGAGAAAGTTGGTGTGAGTTCAGTGTTGATCAAGCTTTGAGGAGACTGGACCAGAGACCTCCTGAGGTCTCTTCCCACTGCAAGGGTTCAGTGATAATGGCACTGCAGGGGAAGCAGCACAGCACAATGATCTGCCTAGATGCCCACATAGTCCCACTGATTCCTTCAAGCTCTTGACATTTGCCAGGGGTGTGAGATGGTGTACTGCAGTCTGAGAGTACCTGATGGAGATCAGAGAAGGATCTTAAAAAGAATCCTTAGGTTAAGGAATAAGCACAAGAGATAGACTGCATTTTTCTTCCTGGCAAAAAAAACCCAAAACAAACCCACAAACAAACACAATACCCAGATATAACAATAAAAACCAAGAGTAAAACATGAAAGCAATTTCATTTAGGCTGGAAAAATATTCAGGTATATAAAAATATTTTTAAACAGCAAAATATGGCATAAACAAGAGAGGTTTTTCTCACACTAACTCTGCACATTTGACAGTTGGATGTTTAAAGCACTCTTTTAAAAAGACATATCTATATCTCTATTTATCTCTCTATATATATCGATATGTATATAATCTATATCTATCTATATATACACATTCAAATACTCAGAGAGAGAGGATTTTTCTCAAATCCTTTACTAAGTAAATGCTCAAAATATTTAATTATTTTGAGTCCTGAGCATCCTAGCTTTGTGAAAATTGCCAGAACATTTTTTTCTTCTGTCAAATTTATTTTTAAAAAAGCATTTCAGCAAATTAATTATGAGGGTTTTTTTTTTTCTTTTGTGGTAGTTTTTTCCCCCTAAAATAACTGCTAAAATCCTATTCCATCCTCAAAGGTATGAAATGATGATCTGGTTGTCATGAGTATCTGAACAAACCAAATGGTTTGGAAAAACTACCTCTCCTTTTCATATCTTCCTACCATTGTTTCCTGGCTGAGCCAGAGTGGCCAAGACCCATATTCTCTATGGAAGTAATTTCTAGTTCTGCTTAATCCCCAACCACATAGTTCTGCCATCTCTTTGCAACACCTCTGGTGTATCGATGACTCTGTACTGAATTCTGTCAGTATGCTAACCAAAAAAATAATCACTTTTCTTTGCTGGGTTAATTTTTGCTGGTTTAATGAACTGACTAGCTTGACTTTAGATTATGAGTACCAGAACCTGTGCAGGAGTGTGGGGGGTGGGGAGAGAGCAAGTGAGGGCAGAATGCGGGAGCTGTTTCCTCCACTTTCTTTGGGAGTGTGGTGTCAGATCCACCTGACCATTTACACTGACTCAAACTAAACTGATTTAAAATACAGGTTCAAGCAACAGCCAACCCTCAGTGCCAGCTGCTGTGGGAGGTATGAATCCATCCACATCCACCCAGCCTAGCCTACTTTAGCCATCAAACTTACCTATTTTAATACAATGTTCAGATAACTGCATGGCTTTTACATGTTACATCATTTCAATAAACACCCATGCCATGTTCCTCCCTCTGTATACCATGTTCATCATATTGCATTACTCACAGAATTGGAGCAAAGTAGTGTATTTGGTGGAAATTAAACACTGCCTTGGCATCTGACCACTCGCCTCACAATTTTCTTCTTTTCCCTCCACTCCAAGTAAATATGTTTGTATCTACTGACCCAATTAATAATGTTGATATGCCTATCGACATTATGCATACTCCTATATGCATACTCCTTTCAGAATTTGATAGAGATATTTCTAATTGGAAGACAGACAAAGGTTCTTTGCAAATGTACCTGTTGACCTAAATTATTTTTGTTGTGTGAAGACCACCTTTTTATTACAGTCTGAAATCATCACACAATTTGATCAGATTCTTCATGGACTTTTCTCTTTTTTCTTCCTTTCTGTCACACAGAGAAATTTAGATGATTTTTTTTTGTCTATTTAATAATTTGTGGGGTTGAAAATGTACTCTGAGAGAGTGTCCAAGGCAGCCAGGGAAAAGATTCTTCACATAGACCAATCTAATTTGTCAAGTTAACTGAATTTTGCAGCCTCATTGTTTTTTTGTCATGAAAAAGGCCTCTTAAGGTAAGCAAGTTGATGTTTTGGAGGCAGGGTCCAAGCAGGCTCTTATTACTCAACAATATTATGGCACTATAACAATGGTGCTCAATTGTTGTTTCCCTTACAATAAATGCTTGATATCATAATAAAATTTATTTCTAAAATAGGAAAGATGACAGATTACAAGATTATTCTAACCATACTGAGGTTTTAAACTGTATTGCTGAGAAAGCTTTTTTGGTCTGTTGTTATTATTGTTATTATTGTTATTAGTCTGGGTTTGATTTTGGCTGATTAGTTTTATAAAGACATGAAATGCATTTGATGATATCAAGCGGTGTGTTGGCTTTGGTATATAGGTTTATATAGTCTACATTTCTTGCAAGAAGTATTTAGACTTTGAAATAACAGTTCTTAATAATAATAGTTTTCCTTTAAAATAATGACACTTAAAACATTATTTAGCCTAAACATTATTTAGCTCTTTCAAATTGTTATGTATTTTAAGATTTTTAAACTTTTCTACTCCCCAGCCTAGAAAGATATTTAAGCACAAATCCTAAATGGAATTCCTAGTGCTTAAATTCATTGCTGAATTTGGCCTAGAAGTAAAATACTAATTTCATTTAAATGAGTAATGCTCTGGAGATTGACCTCACCTGGACCTGGATTTTAATGACAGTCTCCTACTTATTTCTTCCACCAATGTCAAGTAAGGCAGATTATTGCTTCCTTTATTAATTAATAAAAGCTTTTCATCTGCTTAATGATGCAAAGATTGGCTTATAGTAAAAAAAATCCTGTCACCTGAAAAGATATCAGTGATGTTATCCAGTCAGTAGCAAGCCCTTACAATTTTCTATTGCAGTAATAATTGAAGATATTTAAACTGTTCATTGATTCAAACATTCCAAGAAATCTGGTTAGAATTTCTAGCTGGCAAGCTCCTGATTTTATAGGGAACCTAGACAACATGCTGTTTTTCTGCAGGGCTCTGATTTACCCTGCTGTTAAACAGGATAGTAGCACTGAAACTATTATAAGCTCCACATGTCTATCTATGAGGGTATGATGGCGTTGCCATTCTGCTGATCTCTGTGAGAAGATATTGAGAGCAGATCAGAGGCTAGGTCAGAGGTGAGGATTTTTTGGTTTGGTTTGGTTTCTCAGTTGGTTTGTTTGTTTGAGTTTTTTTTTTTTAGTAGGATTCTGATTATTTTTGAAGACCAGATAATGCATCCAAGTAAATGGGGGTAAATATATATCCCCATGGTTTTAAATTTTCCTTGACCTTTAAAACACGTTCAGAGCTAAGTACTTTGGTCCCAGTCCAACAAAGCACCTAAACATGTGCTTAACTTTCCTCTCTGCCAGTGCTTATAGGACTTCATGGATGATGCAGGTTGATTTGCTGCATCAAGACAAGATTGTTAAACATCCTGAAGGAGCCACCCCATGAATTGTCCCCACAGGCGCTTCTATTAACCAAATTCACATAGTAGTCATTTCTTCTAGACATAAAATAGTTAATATAATTCATCCCATGATAATTAGTGCACAATATTATTACATTTAATAAACCACATTCCCAAATCAAGAGCTATTTTTTTAGACTTTATTCTAATACATTTAAAAATAAACTCTTTAGGTAAAAAAATGCCAATAAATTAAATTAAACTCATAATTACTATTAACAGAACACATTTATGCTTGTTTCTTATCATGTACCAGATTGCATGCATAGTTAGCTAGTAATTTACAAATGAGTAATTATCCATCACTAGGCAATGAGAAGGAGACAGGTAAGTTCAAGTGTTATATAGCATCATTTAATGGTTTAGATAATAGGAAAAAAAGGATCTTTAAAACAAAAGAAAGACTAGTACTCTGTAGAGGATTTGGTTTTAAACATCTCCATGGAGAAAAATGTCAATGAAAAGGAAAAAAGAAAATGTAACTTATTGTTTGTAGGGTTCTTTTTTTTTTTTTTTTTGCAGTGCTAGATGCTGAGAGGAGACCTTCAGACAGAATTACTTCTTGGTTGGTTGAATGTTTTCTATCCCAAAGTGCACTGGCAGCAAAATGCAGGGGTATGAGTGAACAGTCATCAGTAGCTAAATGGATGGTGAAGCACTTGCTGTAGAGTAGAGGAGTACGTCCCATCTATACCTGCAGTACTACTGAATTTGTAGCTTTGGTACCCATGTAACCTCTTTTCTTAAGGTAAAAAGGAAAGTTTTCAGATAATTATTTTAAAAAAAAAGCTAGCAGACTTCACACAGACCAATACCCATGAATGGTTTCCCCTCCCCACGGCTCTAGTAGAGTGGAGGCTCTACATAGCCTATATAAATAGAATTTATCATACTTTATGACCCAGACTACCTCTCCTGCTGTTAATAGTCTTAGGTCTTTGGAAGCAGTAGGTCATCTTTCTTCAGATTAGAGAAACGATTTGTTACAAACCACTCCCAGCCTGTCATACTTTTAGTGGGGTGGGTTTGTGTTGCGTTTGGTTTGGTTTTTTGTTTGGTTGGTTTTTTTTTTCATTGAGATTCATTTCAGAAAGGGCAATATAACTAGTTTGAGAGAAAACAAACAAATGAGTGAACAACAAAATAACTTATCTCTGAGAAAGGTATGAAAAGCAGCTTAGAAATAGGAAAAAGTGGTGTCAGGGTGCAGCAAGGGCTGCCTGCTCCCTAAGGGAAGAGGGACCGGGATCCAAGGTGACCCTAGGGCAGCCAGTACCCTCTGCAATGCGCACTCCACGTCTCTCAGGGTCTGACCATGTTGAGTGGAGCTGGGTCCTGTAATGGGGTCTATTGACAGCCCCAGGTAGGGCAAGCGATGTGATGCACCAGGGTCAGGGTACATCCAGCAGCAGGACATGGGGACAGAGACGGGGCTGGGGACATGGCTCCAAGCGTGCACCTGAGGTCCATCTAGGGTTGCTGGTTTCTGGGCTTGAAGTAAGGATTGGCAGCCCTGGGGAGGGTGCTTGTCGTGGTTTAACCCCAGCCGGCCGCTGAGCACCACGCAGCTGCTCACTCACTCCCCCCGGGTGGAATGGGGGAGAGAATCAGAAGGGTAAAAGTGAGAGAACTCGTGGGTTGAGATAAAGACAGTTTAATAGGCAAAGCAAAAGCCGCGCACGCAAGCAAAGCAAAACAAGGAATTCATTCACCACTTCCCATCGGCAGGCAGGTGTTCAGCCACCTCCAGGAAAGCAGGGCTCCATCACGCGTAACGGTTACTTGGGAAGACAAACGCCATCACTCCAAATGTCCCCCCCGTCCTTCTTCTTCGCCCAGCCTTATATGCTGAGCATGATGTCATATGGTATGGAATAGCCCATTGGCCAGCTGGGCCAGCCGTCGTGGCCACGCTCCCTCCCAGCCCCCTGCACACCTGGCAGGGCATGGGAAGACAAAAAGTCCTTGACTAGCGTAAACATTACCTAGCAACAACCAAAACATCAGTGTGTCATCAACATCATTCTCACACTACATCCAAAACACAGCACTATACCAGTTAATAGGAAGAAAATCAACTCCATCCTAGCTGAAACCAGGACAGTGCTCAAATGGGGTCCTGGGCCATGGGCAGGTCTGGAGGAAGGCCCCAGAGAAGACTGGGCAGGGTCATTGACCTCAGGGCCCTGACAAGTGGAATTAACCTTGAGGTTCTTGAGGTTCAACAAGGCCAAGTGCCGNCTGTCTGGCTGTAATAAGTAACAGATTTAACAGTAAATCTCTGATTCTAGATGTAAAAATGCTAGCAGGTATACTTAAAGTATGGGGAGAGAGAGTAGAAAATTCTAGCAAAGCAAAAAAATGCAGTAGTTGAACTTGGATTAAGAAAACTGTTTTCTAATATTTAAGATGTTGCTTTTTAAATTTTTCTGTACATTACTGTCATTGTTACTCTACCTCAGTTTGCAATTACTTTTATCTTATATTTTAAAACACTACTAAGTTTGTATTCTTGATTCGAATTGCAAGATTAAAAAACTAGCAAAATATTTCTCAGCATGGCTTGCAGGTGTAATTTCTTTATCTTTGTAGTTTGTTAAAATAACCATGAATAGATTAAATTGGTTGGAAATTCTCTGAAGAACATTTTCCTACAAGTATCCTGAAACTACAAGTTCCTAGAGCTGAAAATGCGAAATGTACTTTCTCATAGCAGTCTATTAATGCAGCTTCCTGTTCCAGAAAGCCAGGAAACATCGAAATCTGTAAAATAAAACATCAATTTTTCAAGTGTTAGCCACACATTTCATGTGCTTAGTAATAGTAACCCTTTAGTTTTAAGTGAAGCTGCAGGAGAATATTTCAGTTTTAACCAAACTTATTTTATTGTCCCTAAAAGTTTTACTCATAGATTCTTTAACTGTACATCTTTAACATTAAGTCATAATTAAAAGAATTTGAGTTACTTAAGTGCAGATACTGCTTGGATGATTTGAGACATGTAAAAGAAAAAAGAACAGTAAAAATATAAACAGTAATGTAAGAGACAGTTAATGATTCAGAATACATAAATACAATAGCTTTATTTCATTATAATGTAAAATGCACATTTTTACAGGGTAAAATATGCTTAAGAGCAAAAACTAAACAATTTACCATGAAGAATAATGCCGATGCCTACCATTAATTTTTCTACAACAGCAGGGGGAAAGAAAATAATCCAATATATATTTCAGTTTTAACATTTAGATTCTCACACACTGGGAAAAAAAAAAGGCCATTTTTTAAAAAAAAATCAAGAAATATATATTACTGATTTTTACCTAAGCATTCTTGCAAAAAATATTTCTAAAAATGCCTTTGGATTAATAAAGATATACAACAGACACTTGTATAGATTTTTTGCTCACTTAAATTCCTAATTAAAATTTCAGCTTTTGTCACTGCTGTCTGATGAGAGAACATAGATGTAGGGATTTAGCACTTTCCCTTTGGAGAATTCAGTTCAAAACTGCCTTACTATTTTCATGAAAACCACTGAACTTCAGCCACGCATTGAGCACTAGCACCTTATAATGTTAGGTTATAATTGTCTAAACTGGCTACGCGGTGTCTGGTCTGTCTGAGTCATGGACAGATGGGAACAAATGGGGAGGAAAAGAAGCGCTACATCACTACTGCAATCCCTCCAGGCCTTGTCTGTAAGGCAGACAGTGGATTTCCCTAACAATTAGAGGCAGATGCTTTGTAAGGTTCAGACATTTGTCTGGGATACCATAAACAATGTTTAAACTCCTGTCCCACTGCAGCCAAACTGAATGTCATTCATTCTGTGGATTGTGAAATTTGGAGCTGTGTAAACATGAGCTATATCCATAATGGGCAGAATGGACATAGTTGAACAGATATACACAGGTTAATGTTAAATTTGCCCGCCCAGGTATAAGCATTGGAGATCCATCATCACGAAGCTCAGAGAGAGAGAGTTTATTCTATTTTACCTAAGTACTTGCAATAGGATGTTCATATTCAGCAGAACACACATTTCTTAATGAAAGCAAAGCACTTCATCATCTGTTTAAATATTTTGCTAAATGAAGACCTTAATTTATCCTCTGCCAAACCCCTGTATTTGGACCCACCTATAATATGAGCTAAACCAGTTTTATTCCACCTTCATTACTAGCTGTTAATACAAACTTGACAGTTTTACCTTTTCTCTTGCAAATCTTACTTCAGTAAATTCACAGGTTCTTCAGAACTGTGTGCTGAGAGGAACCTGAGAGAAATGACATTAAGCAGTCTCAGGTAAACTCATTCTATGGGGAGCTGTAGATTTCTGTGGAGTTCTTTATGTTTTCATAGATTGCTTCCAGTGCTGTGCCTGATGGAGGACAGCTTCTCTCTCCCTCTCTTTAGAGAATGCCAAGCCAGCCAAAATCCCAGGTTAAAGAAACCTTTAACATACAAGGAAATCAGCTGTCATGTTTTTATTTTGTCTGGTAGGCTTTCTGTTGAGGTACTTGAGGCAAGAACAGTTTTTTACCCATCCCTGCTTTACGGATATTAGGCAATAACACAGTCATATCACAGCTGTGCATGTCATCCAAATAAGATCAGATCTACAAAGAATTTTGATTTAATAAGGGCAACTGTCTTACAGGTATCCAGCTAGTCCCTGTCACCTTCCAAAAAGCCAGCAATGTTCATGAGATCTTTCATGTTCAGCTTGTCCAGCAAAGGTTGGCACTACTTACTTTAACAATTTAGTTATTTTAATATCTAGTTCCCAATCCAAATCTATAAACTAAACCATAATTCCATCCATATCATTCTTATCTAGTTGGTAAGTGTGGTCTTGCTCCTGTACTATCCCCTTCCTCCTTCAAAGCCTTGACTTCAATGTGGTTAAGACTGTTGAATTCTTCTTTAGCATAAAGCCTGTGATAAAAATTGAGTGGGAAGTCAAGAGCTCCAGACTTTTGCTGGGGTGGAATGACAGGCCAATAAATACATGGGAAGCTTGGATATATATTATTTTAGGGAACTCTCTAAATAGGCTTTCAACTCAAATACTTAACACTTTACTCCTCGTCTTAGCTTTGTCTCTAGAATCCATTATTAATGGATTTTAATTATGTTTTAGAGGTAATTGAAAAAATCCTTTATGGTGTTTCTTGAGGTCTATATATTTCACATGCAACTCTGCTTTTCTGGTACTTAAAAGCTTTTTTTTACAGTTCTTAAAATTCTGAGAATGTAATTCTGTGCAATTAAAATAGAACTCTTCAGCTCTTGCAAGAAGAAATGAAAGTAAACTAAAAAGAAAAATATAAATACTCTTTCATGTACATGAATACTGTCGGAAGTTTAGCTCAAGTAAACTTACACTTTTAAAATTTTCTTTTAATTTTGTGTATTTGGATTCTACCCACATGTAGCAGTATTCAAGTCAGTTACTAGTTGTTATCCTGTTTCAAACATAAAACATGAAAGGCTGTTCATGTTAAAGAGGGTACTTCTGAATATGAAATATAGAAAGAGCTCTACATCTTCCTCATGGTTCATCACGTGTCAAGGAACACAGCTAGTTTGGTTAATGACAGTGTATGCTATCCATCTAGAGAAGTACATTATGCAGTCTGTCAGTTTCTGCACTCTCTGCTATATACTTTCTGTATCTGAATGTGATTATCAATAAAGATTCTCAGAATATGCTAAAAGTACTGATGACAAGATAGGATGGGTATATCTGACACATAAAAGAAAGAATATGTGAAAATAGGAACCTCTGTCATGACTTCAGAGCATGAAAATTTTATAAATCTGCAATCAAATATTTAAAATCTCCTTTAAACCTGTTTAAACTTATACTGCAGATATATTTCAAACGCTATCAGATGTTTTCTTCATTGCTAGTGTTGCAGTGCAAGTTTAGAGAATAGTCAATTTTTAAGTCTGATGGGCAATTTAAACAAACTCCAGAAAATAAATTAGTTTAGACCAAACCAAAACATTGTTATCAAAAGTGTTTTTAAAACCTTTAATGTCACACCAAAATATTTTATTCAATCTGAAATGTGTGACTAACTAACCCCTCTTTATAATTTTAAAAAATGCTGATCTTAAATAAGAATACATTCTTTGTCAAAATGAAAAACTATTTATTTTAGAAATGAAAAGCTTAAAAAAATCTAAAATAAAGCATTCTGTTACAATAATTCCAAATAGAACGCTTTGTCAAATTTTTCAAAACTTTCTTTTTTTTTAACACCAAACCAAGGCCACTTGTGACCTAATTTAAAACCTTCTGGAACTACTTTTCAATGAATAAAATAGTCGCCAAATTCCATGTTTGTCTTCCAAAGATTGTAAATAATTTATTTACATAAAACATGCATTCATCTTCCTATATGCTACCTGTATTTCTGAAATGAACCTCAGGAAATCTCTAAATTCTTCTAAATAGCTAAATTTAACCAAGATATCAGTAAATTATTGAACCCACTTATCATCTTCTCAGTTTTCTTTTTTTCATCTTTTTTTTTATTGCAGGTGGAGGAGTGTCATTTCAGTCAGACCTATTTTCTTGCCATGAGCCTTTGACCTAAGGAATAGTTATCTAGGAGTCTCCAGCACTGGTTTTCTTTTAAAGGATAGGATTTATGAACAAACCTTATTTCCCAGAACTAACCAAGAGTTCCGTACTGATGAAAGATAAGATACTGGTGTCTAAAGAAGTGTTTTTCCATGTAGCCCTATATATTGGAAAGAATGGGTAGAGGGTGAAATGCAATTTCATACTTTGTGCTGGTTTTGGCTGGGATAGAGTTAATTTTCTTCATAGTAGCTAGTATGGGGCTGTGTTTTGGATCGGTGACCAAAACAGTGTTGATAACACAGGCATGTTTTCGTTACTGCTGAGCAGTGCTTACACAGAGTCAAGGCCTTTTCTGCTTCTCACCCCACCGCACCAGTGAGTAGGCTGGGTGTGCACAAGAAGTCGGGAGGGGACACAGCTGGGACAGCTGACCCCAACTGACCAAAGGGATATTCCATACCATATGATGTCACGCTCAGCAATAAAATTAGGGGGGAGGTTGGTGAGGGGTCACTGCTTAGGGACTGGCTGGGCATTGGTCGGTTGGTGATGAGCATTTGTTTTCATTTGCATCACTTTTCTTGGGTTTTATTTTTCTGTCTCTTTGTTATTTTTGTTTATTTTCCTTACATCTTTATCATCATCATCATCATTATTATTATTATTTCTTTTTTTTCAATTATTAAACTGGTTTAATCTCAACCTATGAGTTTTCTCACTTTTACACTTCCGATTCTCTCTCCCATCCCACTGGGGGTGGGGAGTGAGTGAGCGGCTGTGTGGTGCTTAGTTGCCAGCTGGGGTTAAACCGTGATACTTTAATAAATACAATAAAAATCAATGCTTTTGCATAATTAAAGATAATAATTTAGTTATAAGAATCTGAAATGCAGTTCTTTGTTTTTACTCCTATTGCTAATAAAATCAAAAGTTGTTCCACATAAATTTTTAATTTTGGGTAAACCACCTTTTTCTTCTGAAAATTCTTTTATCGGCTATCTCTAGATCAGTTTTATTCCTAAACTGAAACATTGAATTTTGCTGTCTTTTTACATTAGTGAGTGATTGCACATCCAGGTTTTTTTACCTCTTCTGACATCCTGATCAATGTGAGGGAGAGAATTAATCAGAAGTACACTTTTCTAGGGATCATAATTTGCAAGGACTTTGAATGCTTTGTGCAGTAGTTGCTTCTTGCAAAGTGCAACATCTTCATTAGATATTATATTACAGTTCAGATTTATAAAAAAATTCATTGAGACATATTTCTGCCAGCCCACTGCTAAGGATAATAAAGACTTGATTCTTTCACTTTTAACCAAAGCAAACAAGTGATATGCACTGTACTAAAGGGAAAAGGCACTGCCATGATACCTGATAATAAAGAAAAGGAAATACTTCTGAGCACTGTACCTCTAGCATGGTTTCAAAAATCACCATTTCTTACACTCTATTTTAAGTATTCATGCTGTTTTCATACAGTTAATCACTTTTGTCAAAATATAAATGATGGTAGTAAAAGACGGTTCTGTTTTCTGAAGAGTAATAAGAATCAGTGGAGATTACAAACTTGCAATCCAGTCTTTTTTTAAGAGTGTGTCTAATTGCCACATGTTCAGAGAGACCCTTGAATTTCAGTCCCTCTTACCATTTTTCTGCTGCTTTCCAGCCAGCTATCACTGAAGCTTCCCAAGACAGGTATCTTTCCACCAGCTGGACACGCTTCCAGCCACCTCCTGCAGCTTGGAGGTGCTTTGCTGCCCCATGCCCTTGCAAATGCCTAAACCTATGGCACTCAGTAACCTGTACTTCCCAGTATGCTTCCCATTGCACTCTATTAGAAAAAGAAGTACCAACAAGGTTGTATAGTCTTAGAGGCTTTCCTCTAACGCTTAGTTGTCAAAAGTTTAATAAGGGTGTCATCTTATGACTTACCTATTCATGAAAAGCTGTTCTCTGATATGTAATGATGCTTTTGAAATACAATTTGCTCACTGGGCAACCATAGGCAACATTATCAACTATCTATCTAATAAAAAAAATCTGTTCATATACTATAGATGCAGTTCCTCCAGCACCTCTGAGTTCATACAAGTTTAAGTACATAAACTCTCTAATAACACACAGTTCAAGGTGTTACAGCTGCAGGTGAATGACTAGTTTAAGAGAGGTTCAGATAACTGACAAGGACATGGAAGACTACATGACATGGCATGAGAAACTGCTGGATGTGACAGAAGACAGTTTGAGAAGGTGATAGAAGTTACAGATGGGTGTCACAGGTGGTTAAGGGGGAGTTATGGGAGAAGTGACCAAACCTCACAGTTGGAGGGAAGCACTGGGAACATTTTTGGGAGCAGTGTCTTGCAAGGCCACTTCCATATAGGGCTGAGATTACCCAGGCAACAGTATCATAAATACGAAGTTTGTGTACGGTTGCAACAAAACTGGGAATTTTGGAAAAAAGAGTAAATAGAACAGGTTGCTTAGCTAGGCGGAGACTGGGGTGGAGAAAGAGAGGTACAAGGCTGGTGACAATTACGTTCAGGAAATGAGAAAGAGAATAACAAGGTATGCAAGTCATGCGCTGGTCCTGTTCTGGGGGTACCTGTTGGCAGCCTTGGGCACAACCACTGCCACTGGAGCAGCACAAAGAAACAGACCTGTTTTTCTGACCACACCACAAGTGCCAGACCTGCTCCCATAGTCACGAGGGCCACAGAGGATGGAGCAAGTGTTTTCTCAGGTGAGCAAGACAAACACATGGATTGACTATTCAAGCATCCTGGTATTATCATATCAGTGACTGCTGCAGGTCTGGTGGCATCGGCAACAGCCCACCACTTCATAACACAAAGCAGTGATCCTTGCACAAATGTATCAATGACATTAAGGCATAAAATTTTCTACTAGCTCTTGACAGAGAACAAATGAGGGAGGAAACAAAATGTATTTAAGAATAGCAAGGGATATAAACTAATCAGTTCATCAAATACAATCTGTTGACATAAGCAAATTCCATCACAAAAGTCAGATGATGAGATTAATAATGTGGGCCAGGACACTACTAATTCATATGTCAGTGCCACTAGTAGAGTAACATCAAAGCTCCACAAATATTTCAGGAAAGGGTAGTTTGAAATCACTGCCACATGAAACAGTCCCATGCTCTTCCTGACCCCATCAGACCAGGATTAGACAGACAGGACGTATTTTTTTCTTATGTATAATTCTGGCATAAAATAGCTTAAAACACTCCCAGAACCATTGCAAACTTCTGCATTATTTCTAGAGCACAGACCAGGCAAAGGCTAAAGCAGAAGTTTCACATCACCAGATGTATGATACCTATATATTTTGTGTAAGGCATTACCACTCCATTATGAAAGCAACTGGAGATTTGGGGGAGGGAGTTGTGGTTTTGGTGAGTTTTTTTGAGCAAAAAACTTGAAATCTCTTCTTATTTACTTTATAGCCCCTCAAACTATTCTAATCTCCAAAAAGATATAAAGGCCCAGATCTGTATATTTTCAACACATATAGATGTAATGAAACATGGATACAGATTTTTTTTTGGCGGGGAGCTCTGTACTTGCTAGGTGGATTTAAGTCCAAGTATAACCAAAAGAATTACAATATCTGAAGGTATAACGTTCATATTTGTGCCCTTCCCCAGTAGTTTACCAACACTGCATATGTTTAAACTACCAAGTATTTAACTCAAACTTTTTGTTACATCTCCTCTAGGAAGATTGTTAGGGTTAGTTGTAATTTTTCAGCGTAGCAGGTATAAAAGTTGGGCCATATTGTCTTGCTATTTTGAATGGATTACACAGGTCCATTAATTTTATAGTTTTGTCTCTGAAAGGTCTGGTTTTATTTCTGTTATCTATTTTTTTCCAAGTTACAAACAACACAAGAAGATAAAACTAATAAAAATTGCTTATAGGCAGTGTATCCATAAAGATATGACAAGACATTTAGAGTTTCTGTCTGCTGACCCTGAAAGAAAACTTAATTAAGATATAAGGCATTCAAGCACACATCCTATATTGTATTTGTTGAAGAGTTAGAGAGCCTCATATTGATCTATTTGCTCACTGCTACACTGCTCTTGAAGTAAACACTGCAATAAGAGCCAAATGTCATTTAATAGAGCAAATCACATGTGTTCGTCTGTCTGAGTATGTACACATATTCATGCACACAAAGCAATAGGGAGATTAACTACAGAAATCTTAGCTGGAGAATAATATTTTTGTTCTGAAACTTCATGATTTTAAAGCAATACTAGTGAGTGTCATTAAACAGAGCTCACTAGACGAATCTGCAGGTGTGAGTAATCATGACAAAATAGCATGTGAAACTCAAATACTTTTCAGCTTCTGATGGAATAATGTAGTGTAGGAGTTGCTGGGAGAATAAGAAAAATAAAAGAGAGGACCAGAAACATGAAATAATTAAACAAAAAAGTAAATAGGATATAAACTTGCTCACTTCCAAGTATTTTGTTTTACTTAGTTTTAGAAATGGGACTTTTACCCCATTTGTAATTTGTTAAATTGCAAACAGAATTAAAAGCTCACATCACAGAATGGTCTGCTGCAAATTAAAAGGCTGTTATACATTCCATAATGGATGCAAAAATGAGATGTACACACAGTTGTCCTGTCTCCTGTTATCCCTTCTGCATCTGGTTGGTTGTAGCAACCTGGTCTCTGTTGTTTCTCTTTGCTACTCAAATACTTATTTATGCTTGTGAGAAATAGCCACTGGTTCATGGGGATAGCAAATGGTCCAGGAAGACAGAGCATAATTGCTCCAGGTTTGCCAGCTGGAGAGGCAGAGAACCAAGGGAGCCAACAGTTTGTCAAGAGGAGACAGCAAAACAAAAAAATGTCCAAAAGAAGGTGAAAGAGAAGGAAGTGGCAGGCAAAAGCTGCTGCTGCAGAGCCTGACAAGCCTTGTGGTTTGTATTTGTTGTTGAAGTTCTGCTCTGTAAGAAAATGTATTGTCACATCTCTGAAAAAAACTGCAATTTATAAGCTAACCTTGCTGCACCAGCCAGTCCTGTGACAGCCTAATTCCACTCTCAGCGGAATTATTTAGTCTAGTAAAATATGGTGTATCTAGGAATAATAGAACTTAGATTGGGACATATCATATGCTATTATTCCATTTAACATCCTAAATAATCTCCACCTTCTGGTGTTTTCTTACCCTTCACATATTAGTGGACTTCTGTCAGCCATACAATCTATGCATATTTAACTCTTCTAATCTTTCCTCCTAAATGATCCCTCCACCTCCCTAATTGTTTTTAATTTTCTTCTCTGAAATATCTTCAACATTTTTCTGGCAACGAGATGCCCTACATTTAATGCAGCATTCTGAATATAATCACACTGCAGCTGTACAGAAAATAATATTCTCTGTGGCAAGATACCTGTGAGAGTTTAACACCAAATTGTATTAGCTATTTTCGCTCCAATATCACATTGCCTACTCAATGTTAGCTTGATGCAAGTGTGACCATGACATTTCTTTATCCATTATTGCTTCTTAGATTTCTGAGGTGTTAATCCTGCAAAGACCCACATGGTGCTCAGCATGGAGTATGGAACTGCTGCACTCTGTTACTACAGGCGGAGAAACGCTGTAGGGTGGGCAAGATGTGAAGGCAGTGGGTCACTGAGGCTGGAACATAGTTTCAAAAGAAACTATCCAGGAACAATGGAGCAAGTTGTTCTGTTTTCATAACAATTTCCGCTGTTACTGGGTCACCAGCCATTTTTTTGCTACAGTGCATATCTGACCACTACTAGCATCTTACTGTTGCTGTACCTGTTATCAGGAACCTTGACCCCCCCTGCTGTAACTTCCTTTGCAAACACCTCTCCCAAAACTCCTTTAGTCTACCGGGGAACTGAACATCCTACAAAAGAAACCACTTGTTCTGGATACTTGCCACCAGAAAGCACCAGTAAAACACTCATTTCCTTCCTTCCCCAACCTTTTCATTGTTTGCTATAGGTACCAATTCCATAACAGTTCATTCCAGACCATCAGATAAAATATAAAACTGCTCCTTTTGGGGAGAATTTTACACCACGGGGAATGCTTACACATTAGTGCCAATATCTTTTGGTAGCTATCAGTACTTTTGGTTACTGAGGATTCATAATTTTTTGTTTTCTGTGAGCAGTAGTTAGTATCTGCCTGCAATATCCTCTGTTCCAGTATTCTACTATCTTTCAGTCACCTCCTGCTGGGAAGATGCCCTAGATCTGCTCTAAATCTGTTTCTTAATGATTAACTAAACTCCTTTAAAAACTTAGTAAGGTGTACAATTATTCGTTCATCCTACTTGTGTCCTACTTGTTCCTTTTGCCAATGAAATGTAGCTTTGCCAGCTTCTGAGAGCGTATAGAACTAAGCACCAGTCCTCATGAATCACTCATAGGTATTGTTCTTGATACTTTGTCTCTTTGTATGAACCTACTAATACACTATTGAGATTCTGCAGTGAATGTGCAAAGCTGGGTATGCACTACCAAGCCAAAAGCGTAGCACTTTGTTCACAGATTCACATATCAGTTTCTACAACCCATCCATGTGATTCTGAAAAAAAGACAAGCCAGAATATTCAAGCATGTATAATACACTGAATCCTCTTCCCATTACACTAATGAAACCTTAATGATACATAATCTTGGACATCATAACAAACACTTTTTTTTTTAAAGTAACTTCTATTCATGTGAGCAAATAGCCAGACTAGATTGTCTATAAATTTATACTTTCTTCCTTTAATTATCCTTAAAAATCGATACTCAGAAACAGAATAAACTTCATATGTGTAAACTCCCAAATCTTAACTGAGCCTTTCCTTGCTTAATCCCTTCCTGGTCCTGGAAGGTTGTCACTCAGTAGTCAAAGCATCTCAAAAATCAGTTTCTTAAGAGAATTTCCCCTGCCCTCACCTGCAGATAAGTAAATTCTTCCACGTTTTAAGAATTTAAATGAATATTCAAGGTATTGATGTTTTGTCCTAAGACAAAACTAGTATAGAAATAAATTGCCAGAGGCTGAGCTGTGTCAGTGTGAGCTCTTTGCCAGGTGCTGGCAGCATTCTCATATTCTACTTTACAATCTGAGCAATCTGATGAATGAACAAATGCTGTCATTGCACACTGAACTTTGCTGGCTGATGCTATAAAAGGACTTCTCTCACTTTGGACATTGTGAATTTATCAGGGAAGAGTATGAATGAATTAGATATTATGAAGGCTTTAGCTGATCCTCCTCACTTCCATTATCCTCTGCTTCTGCACTTCTCTCTCCATCCCACTTTGGTACTGGAAATTGCACAACTGGAAATTGCTGGTATGGAGTGCCTTACCTTTTCCCTAAAATCTCTAAAACCAAAAAAATTGCTGAAGGATATATGTCTTTCCTCTGTCCTTTCTAAACCTCTGGTTACATTACTCTTCTCCTAAGATTCAGTTAGCACAATTAGCACAAATCTTCTTCTGCTGGGGATCCAAGGTAAATATCCCAGCATTGCATTCACACCATTTTTCAAGTCTGATTCTGACCACGCAATCTTCTCTTTGCAAAAATAGTATAATATTGGTTAAAGGATTGTTCTGTTCTCAATAAAATCCCTGTCCTCTCTTTTGCCTTTAATGATAAATTAGGTCTGGCCATGGTTGAGGAAACAGTCAATTGTCAGATGCTAAATATCCATCCCAAGGACATCGCATGTCTGAAATTGAAGCTGGCTGGGCATGTTGCTCACACAAAGTATAGTTCTGTAGCTGCTCAGCTCTTTTGGCTAACATTCACATTCCTACTGATTTATATACTCAGTGACAATATCTACGTCCATTTTTCAATTGGACTCTAAGTGCACCCCAGACTACTTGGGTGACAAGCTGGAAGTATTTTGAAAATTTAGTTTGTTGGAAGCCTTCCTCCCTTTCCAGCCACAAAATAATTAATTCACAGGTTTGTATTCTCCCTTGTATCCAGCTTTGCTGCAAATAAAAAATTAATCTAGAGGCATCTGTCCTGGTTTCGGCTGGNCCCTCCTGCAAAACTGATTTTAATCAAGAACTGATTTGTGGCTGTATGTAAGCAGTGTCAGGTAGGGAAGTGTTCATCCTGTTCCACATATGGGAGCACAACATGAACATCAGCTTCATGTGCTGATCCACAGTGAGCAAGCATTGCCACACACAGCTCTCCTTTTGTGAATTGTTTGCACTTCAAATGCACTCCCGGGGTGTCTTTATTCTGATTCTAGGGTGATATCATTCAGTCCTTACTGGGATCCTTCTGAGTGGAAGCTGGAGAAAAAAAGCTACATGACCACAAGCACAGTCTTGGCAGGCTTCTCCACTTTTTTTTTTTTTGCTGGTTTTCTTTTTTGTTTTGTTTTGTTAATTCAAACAGATACTTCGAAGGTGGAGAAATACCTTAGAAGTGCTCATATTCTCTCAAATGATTTTTACTCCTTCTTGACTTCCCACCCCATGTCCAACCCATAAGAGGAAGTTCTTTTAGGTCATGCAATTTCTTTTTCATGACAGACTAAAATGGAACTCCTATACTATCTTGCTTCTGAGGTTGCAAAGATTACAGTGTGAGGTGGAGGCCTGCATAGGAGTGTGCCATCCCCATATACTGGTAAAATTTTAATCCTTATTAGATTTTGTGGGAGTTTTACCATTGATTTCAATAGAGTATGATTTCTTCTTAAACGTCATCCCTTGCATTAACAAATTCACTTTTTCAAGCATTTATTTAATTTCCCTTACTGTGTTCTATTTTAAGAAAACGGGAGATGAAGGGGAGATGCATCAGGAGAATGTCTGAGGACACAAAGATTTACTTGTGATTCATATCATGTCGAATAAAATTATGCTTTCTTTCCTCATTCTCCTTAATCCTATTTCCAGGTAGTAACCTAGGCCATACAAAAGAAAGCTTATTAATGCAGGATCACATTTACATCTTTCTAACATTCTTACACTTTTATTTTTAGGTTTCATCTGTGCTTTATAGAATTTACATCAGCAAAGAACTTAATCTTAAACCTGTGCTTAGCTGCTTCATTATTCCACACAACATGTGAGTTTATGATTAACAATTACTGAAGTCAATGTGAGCTTAGAATATGCATAAGAATTTTGCTGAACTGCAGCTTACCTCACAAAAATTGGATTTTGGAAAATTTTACATAAAATCTGTTTGTTGATATTTTTCAGCTTTTGTTTAGGATTCAAATTCATCTTCAGCATTAAAGTGCAGAAGTACACCTCATAACACTTCAGCTTTTATAGTTCCTCCCAAGCTACTACGCTCTGCAAATTAATGAATATGCTGTTCATTTTCCCTTCTAAGTCATTAGTGGAGGAACAGAATATAACCTGACTTCATTTTTCTGGTAGTAAGCCAGAAGTAATTTCCTCCTAAGTCACTATTTTGCAGCTCATAATTTCCTTTTGTTTACTATCTTCCACCAGTGGTTATTCCACATGATAACATTTATATTCAACCCAATTTAAATTAATTTTGATAGAAGAGCTTTTATAGAATGCAGTATCAAATGTTTTCCTTAATTAATTGGAAATGTGTATTATATTATTCTTTTCTTTCATCCACTAATTTTATAATTCTATCAAAGAAGCAATCAAGTTTATCTGGCAAATCTTTATTAAATAATTTTGCTGCTTAGCTCTAAAAATATGAGAATGAATCCCAAAGCTCTTTCTCACAAACAGTTTTCCTTATCCAGAGTGGAATCAGTAGATGTTATGTCACAAGTGAAAGTAGCAAGAGAAAAAAAACACACAGAGATCTACAGGGTTCTGATATTATAGTTATATGAAATTATTTACTGAAACAAGCAAACAAACAAAAAGAATGTGGATAACCTAATGGTTAGGGCTTTCTTCTTTGATTCTGGAGATGTTGTTCTGCTAAAAACTTCCCAGCTGATACCTGGTAAACCAGACACACTTCTGTGCCCTACTTCTGTGCCCTACCTCTTCCTCTGCAATGTTTACGTTTAAAGTCCTCAAAAGTACTTCTCCACCTCATGAGGGTCTAATGAGACAAAATATAGCTTTTCTCTAGCAAGCAATGCCCCCATATTTCTAAAAGTCAAAATTCTTATCAATTTAAAAATGTCTAGTGTATACTGCTATCATGAATATTAAGATAGGGCAGTATGTGACATCAGAGTAGAGATGGATGCATGTATAGATAGCATCAATCTAGACTTCATTTAGCTACTTGAACTGCAAAAAGCCATTAAACTGCAGTAACCTGAGCTTGCTAGTGCCTATACAAGAATGTTAGAGATGCTTGAAAGTAATCTGGCTGTCAGAATTCTCTTCACCGCTACCCCAGTGCTGTCAGTACCCAGGCTAGTGTAGGCATGACCACAGGAGGTGCAATTATATGCATGGATATTGAGCGATAGATATACTTTGAAAATGTAGCAGACAATTGTTGGGGAAGAACACAAACATATTGGCACAATACCACAACCTCCTGCAGCTGCTGTGCAGTTGCAGCAAGTAAGTGTACACATCAAGCAAAGCGAAAGAAAATAGAGACGACAATGCCTGAACTGATAGCAAAAGCCTCACTTATTTCACCTTGTGGAAGACCCAAAATAGGGAATTCAGAAGGTTAGCCTTTCACCTCTTGATCCTCAAAGGGAAAAAAGAAAAACAAAACCCTCAAGTTTTGTTTTTTTTTTAAATAAACTCAGATACAAGTTTTAAAATCTACTAGCTGTAACATGATGCCTGTGTTTTGAAAGGAGTTTTTAATCCTTAGAACAGGTGCAGTGGACTAGAAACAGCAATAGGAACATTAACAAAATTAAAATAGAATTTTTGAGTTTTACAGTGATAACTTGCACAGATTACTACTGAACCAATAATAATCAATTAATTAACATTTTTGGCCTAAGTGAATGGTACTCAAAGGACAGAGACTATAGCATAGAGCTTTCTGTTATTACTGGTAGTGCCTTGCAACATTTTGTATGAAGCTGAGGTCATTAACAAGAAGATAAAAAACAAGCAAAGAAAAATGCTTCTTCTCACTGTTCTCCATGTCTTGACAGTTACATAATCTAAACTCAACTGGAGACAACGGAGGGACTTTCTCCCTATGCTGTTTCTATTTTTGCATATGGAGGTGTCTTTTTAGTGAATTCAGCTCTGTATTCTGCATATTCCTACCTCCACATCGTCATCGTCCATCTACATCCTAGATAATGTCTCTCATCATCTCTGGGCAATATAATCTCATAAGTCCTCTTCTACTACTAGGCTTCATAGCTAACCAATGATGGTATGTGGGCATACCTTAAATGATAAGATAACCAGTGCTCCATTCAAGCAAAATAACTGTTCCACATGAAAGAAAGACAACACTCGTCTAGGCATTGTTGTGGGATCATTGCAAATCTTTCTTTCAAAGAACTGTTTGCCTTTTGGACTGGAACTTAGTTAACATACTGCAAGAAGAGTACTTATTGCATTAATGAATTCCCATTGTTATAACAACAGAAAGGAGCTTTTAATTTAATCATATTTAATTGGCCTATGGCATAGCAGTATTTAAGTATTTGTTCAGCAGTAACTTAAGCCTCATGAAGTTTTTAGAGGTAACAAGATACAATAATAACAGTAAGATAAAAGATGTAATAAGACCATTGAAGACAAGTGGCCTCATGGACAGTGATTAAATTGAAGAGCTATCAAGTAAAAGGTCTGCCTACCTTCAGGCTGTCTGATATTTCTTTCCAATGAAATTGACAATTCCAAGAGGGGGAAAAAGAATCATTTATTTACACTGAAGTTACAGTAATGCTTCGTTAAATTCTGGATGAGCAGTGACTCTTCAGGAGTTAATTTCTGAAGCAAGAGTCAAAAATTTTAGGATGGATTTAAGGATTTTGTGGATTGAATTTGTTTTTCTATAGGTTGAACTTAACAAAGACATAACCTACATATTCTTACTGAGTTTTCCTGTTTAGTTTTGTTTTTCTTTTTTTTTGCAGGGGGGAGAGGGAGTCCTTATTTTAATTGACTTCCCTCCTTGCCCAGACAATTTCAAAAAATTGTCTTCATGTCATGTTCATCTTTGACCATTAAGATCCGTACCCTTCTGCATAGCACTGCAGATGTGGGAAGGAGTTAAAGAAAACTTCTAGTCCAGAACACCTGAGATAAGATGAAACAAATTATAAGCAGGTGTTGATGAGATTTTTTTTTTTCAAGTCTCATTGAAATACTATTCTGAAGGAGATGCCAAAACCAGGTGTTAGGTAGCTTTTTGTAGTATTGTTACTCTTAGAATAGAAGCATTTTTCCAATATCAAATCTAGATTTTTGCAAGAAAATATATTTCCCCTCACTGCATTCCCAATTGAAAGAAGAAAAGTCATAAGACTCCCATCATATCTGCCCCTCTGACTTCCTTGGTTTTTGTTTGTTTGTTTGTTTGTTTGTTTTTTGAAGACTACTACTTTTGATCCTAAAATGAGTAAATTCAGGGACTAAACTTTCTTAATACATTCTAAGATGCCTACAATTCTCACTTGTTTCAGCCTTCTGAAAGCCTGGTTCCTCAACTGCATACAGAACCTGAAATGAGATCTTATAACTCCTTGATCGGTAGAGTAGAATAAATAACCTGGTTTCTCACATATAACTCATACATTAATACATACTGGATGAAATTTGTCTTTTTTTATATAGCATTACTATTGCCTTATATTCAGTTTGTGATTCAATTCAACCCCCAAATCTTCTGCTGTGCTTCTTAGATTGTCATCTCGCATTTATGCAGTGGATTCATTTTTCTTAGTTCAGCATCTTTGCACCTTTCATCATGGAAGAAATTAAGAAAACTGCTATGAATTCCCATACAGTCCTCCACCACATGCACAGCACTTCCCACACTGGTGTTTCCAGTGCAGTCAGTGTGTTTTCCATTACCTGAGACATTAATGAACTGATTACAACCAGGCTAAGGAGAGACCCCAGGGACTACCATCTATTCCCAGGCCCTTCAGTTCTCATAAGGAGCCAGACACCACTATACTCTTGAGTTTTTCAGTCAACTGTAATTTCTTGTATATCAGTGTTTCCTCGACTTCTTACAGATGAAAACTCCCTTTATGGCTATCTATTACCTGATGATCTTTCCTATAGCATCTGGGAATGGGGAAAAGCTAACTCACTTTAATGTCTGGCAGGAGCTCAGATGTCCTAGAGCGGAGGAGCAAAAGGAGACAGCAAGAATTGGCTGTTGGTACATTGAAAAACTAAACTTTGCCAACAAGTAGTCAGCATAACTCATATTTTGTTATTTTTGTTTTAGTTTACCTTTTACTTTTTTGATAATAATTTCATGTTATTTTTAATAACTTAATTAACATTTACAATAATTTTTACAACTGTTTGTGATTCTTCTGGAGATTGAGAACTGCAGTTTAACAAAAGCATGTTTCCTGCATCTTCCTGTTTGTACATGATAATACTTTAACAGGAGAATGGCAAAAGCCTTTTCAACTCAAGTATATTGAGTCCTATTTATTGCCTCCCTACCATCCAGCAGGCAAACTGTCCCAACAAAGGAAGGAATTAGGATTATTTTTTCCCTCCTCTTTTTATTCTCTAGGTATTTATACATTGATTGTTTAAGAATATAGTATAGAGTATCTTCTGGGATGTTGTAGTTAATCTGACTGGTCTACACATTTTTACTTCTTCCTTTTTGTGAGCCTGCAACCATACTTAAGTCAAATAAGATCCAGGTTTACATATACAGCCCTGGAAATTTAAGACACAAATTATCATGAACAAAATATTTCTAGTGGGCTAGGCTTTCACTGTAGTTTGAAAGTGCCTACCACTTCCATGAAATAGCTTGTAAAGATTAAACAAAGAGTCGAAAAAATACAATATATAACTGTGTCTAACTGGGTGCAGGTGCCGGGGTGCCGGCAGCGGCAGCAGCAGCAG